>OX411308.1:83382837-83657055 GCA_948150685.1 Rhaphigaster nebulosa
GTTAATACCTGTTTCACAAGCTGTATACCCCGCTTTCACTTAGGCCTTATCCTAAGAGTCATAATAAGAACCAATCTGTTTTAGTACCTAACTATTTTAAAATTAAATGAACTGTAGCATCATTAAAGTAATAGAAAGATTAATCTATTTCAATACTAATATGTAGATGTTATGTTTACATTATTTACACTTGGATATTGTTTTATTGATATTTTAAATATGTTCAATAAATATAATATTTGCAAATACGTGTTTTAGGCTGAAATAAAACAATTTGATTTTGATTTTGAAGCATGGCCTGTAGAATTTCATTTACCAATACGGTATGTATATAAATTTAAATTATAATGTTTTTCCAATGTAAATATTAATATTCTGAAGTGATGTTGTTTCCTTAATCTGTTTTAGGACTTCCAAAAAAGTTGAACCAAAGAAAAGTATATTCTCTTTAATTAGTAGCCCTTGTTCAATAATAGGATATTTAGTTCTTCATACTGTTGGAATTAGAATGATCTACCCTGGTTCTATTACTCTTCTTAACATGTTACTTAGTATGTTATAGTATATTTTTTTATAATTTTATATATATATATATATATATATATATATATATATATATATATATATATATATGATTAATAGTAAGACTTTGATTATATGATTATTAGTAGTATGTTATCACCTGGCCAAAGACTGCTCCTTCTCATCATCATCATCATCAACTTCCTGACACATTGTTAGGAAGGATTTCTTTCTGTTGAAGGATTTAATTTAATTAAAAACTGCTGCTGTATGTTTGTACAAGAGAAGTGCACGGAACCATTGTGAAGCTTGTCCAACCCTTCATTAGAAATTCAAAAACAATTTTTCTAAGTCCGATAGCCACCTTAAGAGTTTTAGAGTTCTCTATTATTTTTATAAATAGTACTGTTGTTTAAAACACGAAAAATGTGATTTAAAGATATGGGGTCAGCTTCACACTTGATGCAACTTTGAAACGCTATAACTTTTTTGCAATCATCTGTAGCACTTTGCTTCTCAAGAATAATTGTTAGAATTCTAGGGGCGATATCATAACTCTCAACGAAACTGCTGGTTACTGGCAAAAATGTTTTAAGTCCAAGTGGAGTTGGACGATGTCGGAAGAAATAGATATTGTAGTTTTAATACAGACGTCGTAAACTGCCTTTACCAAGTAGGTATAGAACCCTGGTCCGCGATCTCAGAAAATTTAAGTCCCATTACCAATGGACACCACTCACTCTCAATAAAAACTGAGAGATTTCAATAGAAAATGTGTGTTTTGTCAGTGATAGTTGACTAGAAGTTGGAGAAATGACATGGCTTCATGTCTTACTAAAAGTCGTTGTGTGTGCCTAGTCTATATGTAACTTACTACTAAGCTTAGCTTTGTCTATCTGCAATAGGCTATTTGACAACATTGAAAGTATAAGATAATAGCGTAAAGAAATATATTTCACTTTATTTTGAAGTAAATTATGTGTATTTTTTGCAAATTACATGAGAAAAAAATTAGCATTTCTTGAAATTTTATCTTTATTTATTTAAATTTTATCTGAGGGGAACACCCTGTGATTGATTGTAACTATGGTTATGTCACAGGCTAATACTGTGTGACAGATTCACTGACTGCAGCGTGTGTGTTTTATCTGCCATAACTGAAAAAGTGTTTTTGGTGCGGTTTTGGAAATTTAAACTTTAACATTGTTTTCTATTTTTAATACAGTATATCTCCCAGAAATACTTTAGTGTGTTTATTATGTAATAAAGAATAATTTAAACGGTTTTCGAAAGTTAGTCAAATAGCCTATTGAGAAGTTATGGTCAATATCCTGTTGTAAAGAAAAATGAATGAATGATTAAAAATTAATTCATATGGCTGCGTTATCTTGGAGGAAGCGAGGGTTAACAAATGGTATCATTCTGAGAAATAGTGCCTTCCTTGTCTTATCACGGGATTGAAATCTTTTGATATATTGGGGAGAAGGAGAGTCAGGAACCTGTATTTTGAAATATTACCAGATCTATTTATTATTTTATTGTTTTAATTTTACCAGCTAAATCTGTAATATTCTAATTTCATTTCTATATAAAAAATTTTCTCCTCAGATTCTGCTCTGATTGATGGTAGAAAAGCTCTAGTTTACAAGAATGGACAACGATTTAAACTTAAGACTCCAGAAGGAAATATTGTTGATACAATGTTCATTGATAAAAGGAATAACGCTGGGTATGTTTATTATTACCTTTTTTTTTTTAAATAAAACTTGGCTGAAAATACTTGGAAGTTTTCTTTACAATGTATGTAATATTATATAAAAATCATGCACAATAATATAATAATAGGTTCATTTTAAATTATAGTATCTAAGGATTATTGATTATGAAAATTTACTCATTGGGTGATATGTTTATGTAAGGAATTATACTTAATATGGTGACTGCTTTATCATTACACCATTATGGCCAGATGTTTTGCTGCCAGTCATTCATTTGACACAATCGTCAGGATAATCTCCTCTTCATCATTCTGTATTGTCATCATATCATTCTCATCATCTTATTCCTGGTTTCTTGTGACTATTATTTTATATATTTATTTAGAACCTTCCTTGTCTCTCGCCAATACAGGTTTCGGAAGCAATGCCTGTCACCACTACCAATTAGTTCTCTTCATTCTTCCTTTAATTTTTCTTTTTTAAGTTGTTTTTGTGATTCTTCTTTATTTAATTCTTCATTTTTCGCTCTTATCGGACAGAATGCTTCTTTCATCGGAAGCGATTAAAATAATTTGGCCAGAACTTGTTGATAAAATAATTTGGCCAGAACTTGTTGACAATTATCTATTGCAACTTCTTAAATGTTGTTGTTTTTTTTAATCAGAAAACATTATATTTGATTTTAATAAAAATGAAACTATAACTTATTAACACAATATTTTATATAAAAAAATAAAACCATAAAGGCGAAATAATCTAAAACTAATGTTAACGCTCATCGAAGGGGCTGTTCCATAGGCAACAGGTTCATAAATAAAATAAATCAGTTCTTGCAGCATTAACGGAAAATAAAATTAAACAATGCTTTATTTAAAAAATATATATATTTCTTAAAAAATAAATAATAATTAACTTGACAAAACAATAAATCTTAATTACTATTAAAAAAAAATAGATTAAAAACATAAAGATAGTTTCATTGATTGATTGACAAATTGACACTGCCAGCCGGCTACAATTTAATTGAGTTCATAAAATTAAAAACCTCACAGTTGAGAGCCTGATTTGACGAACTGAATATGGCGAAAAGGAACATAGAGAAAAAGGCGAGATAGAGTGAGGGAGACAGGTCTGTCCTGCTACAGGGTATAAGCAATAATAAAATAAGAGGATCATCCAGAAGGTAATGAACAATTTAACATAACTAAATAAAAAAAAAAAAAATTCAACAAGAAACTTTATTTACCAAGTTACAGTATCTTACTCTATTACTATACACTTGGAATATAACTTGCATCATTTAAAACTAAGGATTTTCAAATCCATAATAAAGTTTTAGAAAAGAATTCTGGGCTTTACCTGACACCTCAATAAAGATAAAATATTATAAAAAATTGTCTTCTTTGAATAATGCTTTAATTGGGCAGTGAAGGTTAAAAATTACTTTATAACTATTGGGAGAGGAAGAACTATTGTATTCTCACTCACTACAGCTATTGTAATTTAGAAAGGCTGACATTACAATTAGGTTAGAGAATCGCCTGAGGATCCAGAACATAGAACAGGCCATAATTTTTTTATATAACAGTTATTACTAGTGCTTCTAGCAACTATTACTACTGCTTCTTCCATTGGCTCGATAGAGCATTACTGGTCCTTGGCCTCATGTAGGTACACCACAGAATTCTTCTTTCGAAAGCCTGTAGACTTCGTTCATCCGACCGTGATGAACTGACCATGACTCTGAGCCATATGTTAGCACTGGTCTTAGTAATGTCTTATCTAGCCGCAATTTGGTTATCCTTGACAGAAATTTACTTTTCATCTGTCTTCTAAGTCCACAGTAGCATCGGTTAGCAATAGCTTTTCTCCTCTCATTTTCGTTTGAAATGTCATTACCCGTAGTAATCAGGGGCCCCAGGTAGACTAATGCTTCCACTTGTTCAAAGGTGTATTGGCCAAACTGAACAGTATCTGCCAAGAGGCCAAATTCAAAGGTCACCTTCTTGGTTTTTATAGTGTTTACACGCAGTCCTAGTTGTCTGGCTGTCAACTCAAGAGCAAGGAAGGCATTGCATACTGCAGCCTGGGATCTTCTGACAATATCTAGGTCATCTGCATATCCAAGGACCTGAACCATTCTATTGAACACCTTACCTGTTGTCTGGATCCATGCTCTCGTACTACTTTCTCTGACGTGATGTTAAATAGCAGGTATGCCAGCGCATTACCCTGTCTCAACCCATTCGTTGCAGTGCTTGCCTCTTGACTTTTCACCTTGATTACATACCATATACATGGATTTCACCATGGTCGATTTAACCAATCGGATCAATTTCTCTGGTATGTTCAGCTCTCTCATTGCTTGATTATCAATTTCTGATGCCTCTATCTCTAGGGGCTCTATCTCATCATCCTGGTATCTTTAGGAATTGGGATACGTTTGGCCATCAAACATCAACCACCAAAGTGGTTTTTCCATCTGCTCATGAAAAGATCCATGCTAGTGAGAAGAATCCCGTCCTTATCCCTACTTGCGGTAATTCGTGGTTTGAATGGTTTTCAACTTTCAACTCACTATTAATCCTTTTATTGAAATTTTTATAATCATTTGCATGTCTTAACTGCTCAACCTCCTCAAGTTGTGTGTTCTTCCAACTTTTTTTTTTTCCTTCTGTACAATTGCTTTTCCTCACTTCTTCTTTTGCGATAGAGTTCCAACTGGACGGCCAGTGGCTACAGGCCCTACTGCACTTATTCACGAGGATTAAACCATTCTATCTCTTCTTCAGGGCTCCGATATCTCAGATAAGGTTAATTTCCCAGCTACAATTGGATGGCATTCAGTATATTAGCCTATTTTTAATATGAATTAAATATAACTTTTTTACCAATGAATATTCCCCTCTTTGTAACTTGAAAATCAAGGATAATCTCCATCATTATCTAATTATATGGCTCATAATGACTCCTATTAGGAATAATTGGTTATGTCCTTATCTGGCTATCAATTGTGATTTATTAAAATATTCTGATAAAATTGCTATAGACTCAATAAGTACGATGAGAAATTTCTTTAATTTTCTTACAAATATACTAAAGATAAGAAATTTCTTTAATTTTCTTGCAAATATACTAAAGATAAGAATATTCATTTTATTTAATTAGTATTATTTTATTTATGAAATAGTAACAGTGCTAATTTCATTAATTTATTTTTGTTTTGTTCCTCAGTTTTTGTTTATAGATTTATTAAGTGAAAATGTTTATTTACTTGGATCTAATTAATGAGCAGTAACTGTAGTATAAGATAATTTTATTTGCATTTATATGTAATAGGTTTTTAATTATTTGTAGATTTCATTTAAGGATTTTTTAAATTAGAACTGTATTAGTTGAATGGATTGCATACTAAACAAATAATTAAGCTTATTGTCTGTATTTGGAAATTTTATTTATTTGTTTATTAATATTATTTTTAGCCACTTTAATGTCAGAGTTATTGGTTTGTTTTGGTTATTATATATGTATTGGTAATTTTTTAAGGTTATTTATTTATTTATAAATAAGTATTAATAACAGTTAAAAATAATTTATTTATTTATATGTAAATCTACGTAAGAAGTAAACTATGGTACGTAAAATTTAACAAAATTGTAGGTAAAAAACATCAATATTTTTGTAATATTGCTTCACAAATTTTATCTAGAATATTTACTGACCAACAATTATTATTATTATAGCACGGCCTAAAAAGTGAACAGTCAATCGTTCCACTCCATCAATACGGAATGTAGATATAGAACACTAACCTAAACCCAAATGCCTTCGGGATCGGATGTACAGACCTTGTCAAAAACATTATTCCACCCGCCATTCTGGGGTCAGGATTCTGCTATAGAACCAAAAAAAATTTTTGTTGTTGCCTTCAGCAAAAAAAATCTATTATTTAAACCAGGAACATCAAAAATGTAAATTTAAATGCCTTTTAATTATTTGTAGTTTGTCAATTAAAACAAATTTTTTATAGTTGTTTTTTATGATTTCCTGGTTATAGCGTTTTCCCTACTATAGCGCTCTTTTTCTCTGGGCCCTAGGAGAGCGTTATAAGAAAGTTATACTGTATTTTGTTTTTGTGAGAGTTAACTTGGTTAACTTGCATATCTCTCTGTTATATTATATCTGATTAAAGTCATGGGGTATGGAACATGTTGAAATTGATTTGGCAACATTAGATGGATGTTATTTCTTGACATCATCACTAGATCTAGTTAATAGTGCAGTTCAAGAGGTAAGCAGCTTCTATTACATTATTTCTCAACTCCGATTCTATTTTTGATCTGCTGGCCCTGATATGCCATTTCTCATAAATATAATGTCATGTCTCTTGTTACACTTCTTTTTATAGCAGTCCTTTTTCTTAGAAAAAATTTAAAACAGATTCTTGATTCACTATTTATTCGCATATTTTTTTTTTTAGGAATACATTATATTAAGAAAAAAAAAATTCCAGTTTACTGGAGTGGAACGATTGACTGTTCACTTTTTAGGCCGTGCTATAATAATAATAATAATAATAATTGTTGGTCAGTAAATAGTCTAGATAAAATTTGTGAAGCAATATTACAAAAATATTGATGTGTTTTACCTACAATTTTGTTAATTTTTATGTACAATAGTTTACTTCTTACGTACAGATTTGATAATCTAAATTGAATGGAAACATATTTTTTTCTTGTGAACTAGGATTTAAACTAATTACCTACAATCACAGCTGAACTATTACTTTATTTCAATATCTTTGTATTTTTAAATTAAATTACAACATAAATTCTATGAGGATGCCATTTTATATATTCATGCAGTATCTAGTGATTTTTTATTTTTAATTGAAGTATGGTAGTACTTTTCTAATATTGTTGTTAATCTGTATTTTATTTTGAATTTTTTCAGAAATAAGAAAGGAAATGTGCTCATTTTATGTTCAGAAGGAAATGCTGGTTTTTATGAAAATGGAATAATGGGAACCCCGATAGAAGCTGGATTCTCTGTGTTAGGTTGGAATCACCCTGGTTTTGGTTGTAGTACGGTATGAATAACTTTGTTTAATGCTGTAGAAAAATTGAGGGCCTTGATGCAAGTTTCTATTGGCTGATGATGTAGTCTTTATCACATTATTTACCCAGCAGATAACTGTTGTTACATTTGTGTCCGATTCTTACTTCAAACGAAACAGCTACATTGTGCACATGTAAAAATCCATCAAAAAGAAAATTGAAAAATTTGGACTTAAGGTAATGTGGGGTAATCGCACTCTAGCTTTTACAAAGTTATAACTTTGCATGATTTTAAAATCTTTATCTTTTTTTTTTTAATATTCCTTAGACGATTATGTTTATACAAGGAAGTCATGTGTTGCCCACATCAGATATGTTTCTTTTGAAAAAAATCTGGTGCAGTAGGAGGCCACATAACTTTCACTTACCACCCTTCTATGAGTTGAAATTAATTTCTAATCAAGTAGGGCTAGTGAAATTTTTAAAGGTTTCATGAAAATTCCATTTTGTTTCCATTCAATAATACAAAAGTAGAAATTATTAACTCAAACAATCAGTCAAGTTTATGCGTTTTTCGTCAATCTCCATTACCTTCTACGATTTTATATGATAGATATTAATTTTTCTTTAATATTTAGATTTCTAATATTACTTGCCCTATTTCGGGATTTTTTTTTTTGAAACTGAGAAAATAGTTCTCCTTTTGTTAATTACTAGTATACCCGAGCGAGAACTCTCGCAATAGATATCTTCTAATCCCTAATTCCAAGTACATATAAGCGATATTAGGGAAACATATTTATTCGTATAAACAATATAACATTATCAAGAAAGTATATTTAACACGCACATTTGGTGAAGCTACATAGTTTGTAATGACCATGTTGAAGTTACAGTTCATACTTAATAAGTAATTAGCTTGTCCATCTCTTCAATTTAGCAGTTAGGCAATTAGATTCAGCTATAACATTTTCTCTGTGTAGTATTCATATTTAGGAGTGCCCTTTAGGGTTGGACATGGGAAACAATATATAATTTCCCACTCATTAAAAGTTTTTGTAAACAGACTCAAATTGATATAAGTTGCCATGACAACGGTACGTACGCAAGATGGCATGAGGCCCGTGCGGACCTATATCGTGCGTTATCTCAAAAACGATAGGTTTTTAAGCTTTAAAACGCTGGACCAATACGCTCCACTGGAGCGTATATGGTCTTGATGCCCGCGTCAAAATCTTTAAAACCCAACTTATTCCGTCTCGAGCCGCCGACTCTCAGTCGTCAAAGTTTTGAAACCTTCTAGTTTTTCATCACTTTTATTTAAGCCCTTGTAAGATTTTAAGAAACAAAATTGGAATTCGTCACATCTCCGTGAAATTCTCGTTCTTTTGATACCTCACTCGTCAAAATCTATCACTCCTGAGAGCCGGAAAATGGATCTATACTACCGTAATAATATATAGTAGTGATATTACATTCATTTCAACCACATCCATTTTGATGAGATTGATAATTCAATTTAGAAGTACTTTGTACTCACTTGCCCCTGCCTTAAGGGGTAAATGTGCACAGGGTATCTGGAAGACTCATTATTCAAGCAGTAGCGGTTGTGGGGCAAGCCCAAAATAGTTCGTTTCCGGAGGATGATCATACTGATGTAGTAATCGAAAAAACTAAAAACTTCTGAGTTTCACATTTTAAACCTTCAGTGACAATTATAAAAGTGGAATGTGGAACATAATTGAATAAATGTATTGAAAGAAAGAAGTTTTATTTCAATGCACTAGCCCGGAGTTGCATGATAGTAGTGGTAAGTGTACACTACCTGCACTTCTCTCTCAACAGTGATCTGCACTTACATCTACTATCATGTTTTGCCGGGCCAACTGCGGACTTACTTAAAAACTTGTAAACTGTCAAGGAGAAATGTAGATTGCCAGGTATTGGAAAAAAAGTATCTGAAGGTTCCACCTATCGCAAATATTTAAAAAAATTAAGGCCTAGTGGTGGATAAACTCTGGTACAGCTGTATTGCAGAAGCTGAAAAATCCAATTTAATCAATAGGTTGTAATTGGTATCTTTACATCTTGTTATATTTCACATTAGCGAACTCTCGTGGCTGGTTCGTGATACATCAGTGTTTAGACTTCATGCTCCCAAAAGGGCAGTTCTTACAAGTTCAGGATTTGGATTTAATGAGGTTTTTTCGCATTTACCCCACATTACCTTACCTGGTTATTTCGTCAAGGTTCTCAATTCCATCATCAATTTATTTATCTTTTATTTTTTTTATGATCTAGACCAACATAGCTTTTAGGGATTCACTTAAGTTAATTGCTCTTTTTTTGATTACTGATTTTTCATATAAATATTGTATGTTCCATTTTGCTTTTTTGGAGTTACTGATTTATAGAAGTGTCTTCATGTGTCCTTTCATAGCCCTTTATCTTTTATGTAAGCTTCCAAATCATTTGAACATCTTATAAGAAAGTCTTCCAATAGTATATGTAGTCAAATAACATCATGCCATAAAAAGTTACTTTTTCTGCAGCAGTCTTGCGGGCTACTCCAATTCAATGTCTTAAAGCTACCTTATATTGGAGCAATAAAAGGCAACGAAGCCACATGCCACCGACGGTTACCAGTCTCCTTCTCTTGCAGTATGCAGCTCAGAACAATCATTACCGCAAGAGAATAGACCTTTTATATTAACTTTGGCTGACTGTTTCAATGTAATCAATTTCTAATTAGGATCAGTTACTTTCGAGATATCAATGCAAACGGTTGCAGCCACTACTTTTTTTTGTTATGTACTGTGAAAAAACAAGGAAAGAACAAAAAAGATTGTAGTGCAGGGAGTTGTTTTTGAATAGTGACGAGAGTCGTGAGAACTTTTATTACCAAACTTATGGCACAATACAGGTTTTTGTTGAAAAATTTCACGTGTATGAATACACAAGACTTCGATCACTGCTGACCCCTTCAGAGAATTTTTTTCTCTGGGCTTTATAATGAGGATCTCGTAAACTCCACAAAACCTGGTGTTTCCCGGTAATCCTCAATGAGGATATTTTGTTTTAGACAGTTTCAGTTACATTATCCAAAAAAAAGAAGAAAAATATATTTGTTTGTTGTTTAGTATATTTGTTTTGGTAAGTTTTATTTTTTTTTTGTTAGGTTACAGGGACCAATAGAGTTAGTAAAAAAACAAGTTTCCAAATTCCAAAGCCCTATGGAAGCTAAGTTATAGCTATTTTCTGCCCTCAAGGGGAACACGCTGTTTGTTTATTGAAAGAGGGAGAAGAAATTTTGTAAAATTAAACACTCTGTTGCTATTTGTGCACAATATACATTTTTATGTGCCGAAAACGGATTTTCTGGTCACGTTAGTTATAGTGAAAAAATTGATATTTTCAGTTTTTCGTCTATAACTCCTTAACCAGGCTTGCTAGTGAGATAGTATGGAATAGAATTTATAGAATGAAAGAGCCTTAAATTGTTTTTTAAATGACTTACTTAAACTTGAAATTCGAATGAGTTGTATTATCATAATTGCCAGTCAAAAACTGATCATTTTTTCATTTTTTTGTGAAATTCCCACTTCATAACTTTTCAAGCTCCCCTCACTCCAAAACGATTATTTCTAATGAAAAATCTATTGATTGAAAGTTGTAGAACATAAAAATCGTTCCACTTTGATAACTTTTTTTTAAAATCTAAGTCTAATGATGCTATTGCAATAATAATTTAATACAGAATAATAAGAACACATTTAGTAATAAGTTATTAAATTAGAATTAGAATATTTAAATTTACAAAATAGATAAGGAATTCATACTTTTTCTGCAGCCATCAGTAGATTCGATATAACCTTTTGTGTTTTCGGAAAAGGAAAAATAAAGTTCTGTAATACATTAAATAATAATCTTTAGCTACATGATTGGAAGTGCCAATTGATTTTACACCTTTTTACAAATTTCTTGTAAATGGCTCTAACTTTTCATGTATTTAGTCAGCCACTGAGAAAATGCAGGGGAAAAAGTTACAGTCAAAAGAAAATTTTATTTGTGCATAACTCAAAAAGTATGTGTTTTATTTTAAATTATATGTAATCATCATATGAAAGGTAATTAAAAAAGAATAGATACATTAAAATATCAACTTTTCGTTAACTCTACCACGAATACAAACAATCTAAATCTTGCAAGCCTTTCAACAACTTCAGACCAACATTTTCAACAACCCTGCTTACCTACGACACTATACAAAAGTGTTAAGGAAACAACGAAAACCCTTGACTGAGGATGGATACGAATCTGAGCAAGGACTCACAACTAAAATGTTCATCAAAGTACCAGTCAATCTAAAAAAAAAAAAAAAGAAAAGAAACTTGCCAAAAACCAGCACGACAGGTAAATAGATTAGTGAAAAAGTGTTAATCAAATGTGGAAATAATTATTTTTGAAAATTACTGTCAAAATATAGTAAAACTGAAAATCAAAAACATATTGCTAATTGATTGTTTATCAAGGACATGTTATAGTGTAATATTTACAATTTTTGGGGTTACTCTTTGATAAAATACAAATGAAGATATATTTGATTGTGAATATCGATAATTAAAATGTTAAACGTTGATTCTGCAATGTTTTGAATTTCCGGGCATACCTTTTTCTTCATGGAGCATTCCCTTATACAAGTTTTTTTTCAGATTTTGCTGAAACAGTCAAAATGTTAATTAAATGTGAAAATAATTATTTTCAAAAGTTACAGCCCCCTCCGTCGCCATCAGCATCTCCTGGCAATTTAGGCTCCTCTTTATCCACATTTTAATCAAGTTCGTCATCTAAAAAGGAGATCCGAATCTTTGTGCAAGACTTTCCAAGACAATTTTTGCAGAGAGAACATCACAGGCCTCCCTTGCAACTACAGATCTCTTTTGCATCCACGAGATATGAAAGATCATTAAGGACTGAGGGGCTGGTTCTTTGCTGAACATTCTAGTTGTGAGCCCTTGCTCAGTTCATATTCTAGCCTAGAGTTTTTGCATAGTTTTAAAAAAAGTTATCAAATTGGAATGATTTTCATGCTCTACAACTTTCATTTAGAATAAGTTTTGGAGTCAGGGGAGCTTGAAAAGTCATGAAGTGGAAATTACACCCAAAATTGAAAAAAAATTGTTGGTTTTTAAATGGCCTCTATGATGATATTGCTCACTCGAATTTCAAGTTTAAGCAAGTCATCTGACACAAAATTCAATGCTCAGTTTAGAAGTTATAGCTGAAAAAAACAAAAAAGAGTGCAAAAATGTGTATGTTGTTTCGGTATAACACAGCTTCCACATGGCTTTGGAATTCGTAAACTTGGATCATGACTAGTTGTATAGGTCCCTATAACATACTAAAAAATTAAAACTACCCGACCTTTTGCATGAGCCGATGTATAAAGTGACTGGTCTATTTTGTCCATATCAAGCTGTATGTGATCAGTCAACAGAACCCATCACTAATGGGTTGCTTGTGGCCTAAGGAAACTGACAATGAAAGGTCCAATGTAAAAGGTCTGGGAACATGCAGCTAAGCCGCAAGTCAATCCGTTACTAGTTGCCTCAGTGTAAGGCTGGCTTTTTATTTTTATTTATTCAGAAGCAGCCTCACAACAATGAGTCATACCCTTAGAGCAATGGCATCGTGTTTTTTTTTTTTATTATGGCACTCAGTGGTGTGGATTTTGGCCTATTTGGTTATTTTGATATTGGCCATCCTCAATGAGCTGCAGCCATTCGCTCTTGTGTGACCGCCTTCCAGTTACTGATACCAAATAGGCTTTGAGTGTCTACTGATCACCATCAGCCTGGGTTTTCCATCTCTTCGCGTTGAATGTAGGAACGCCTCTTCAGGATCTCTTGTTCATTCATTCTGGCCATGTGGCCTAGCCATGAATTCATTCTGAAGTTCCCAAATCTTCATAAACCTAACTATATCTAGTTCGCTATAAATGTCACATAGTTCTTTGTTCTTCCTTATTCTTCATTCAGCCACATCTCTGGCTGTTCCAATAATGGAATGTCAAATTTTCCGTTCAAAGATCATTAGATCCCTTTTATTGAATGTCAGTTTTAGAGGTGGCATTTATAAAATGAGTTAATACAATAACAATTTATTAATCAGTAAACTAGCTTTATGAGACCCTCCATAATGAAAGTAGAGCACAGTTATGACACTAAAGGGCAGCGTACAGAAAAACCCCAAGCCGAACCCTATGCTGCTCTGGACAGAGCTAAAAGTGGAACAGCTCCAGTACCAGGTGGCTTGCATATGGAGCTTTTATAGGCAGGCGGCAGAAATCTGCTTACAGTCCTCACCAGTATAGTGAACATGGATCTACCGGATGATCATCGGACAGGATACATCTGCTCCATCTTTAAAAAAGGAGATAGGAGGAAATGGCAGAATTATCACGGCAGTGAACAGAATTATCGGGAGACTGGTCCGGGATAAGCTCGAAGAGGAGTACAATACGCCGGTGGAGCAAGCTGGTTTACTGCGGTAAGATCCTGCATGGACAATATTTTTGTACTTCGACAACTCTTGAACTACTTTCTAAAAAGCCAATAGTTTAAATCTGAGAGTAATGTGATAAGAAATGCAAATAAAATATTCTATAATTTTATGTATATCAAGAATTCAATTTATTAAATTAAAAAAACGGAATTTATTTCCTATCAGACACAGAGCTTATGTGAAGGTTGAATTAAAAAAAGTTGTTCTTTGAACTAATTATATAGAAGCCAAAATTCAAAAGAATTGACATTTCATGTGATACATTCAAATAACTTATAGCAATTCTGTTACATTTATGATTCAAGGCTGAATATTGTAATAACTTCGGTTTTCTTTTTCAGGGATTACCATTCGTTGCTGATGAAGAAGGGGCAATTAATACCGTAATGGAGTTTGCCATAAACAAACTTGGCTTCGTCCCTGAACAGATTGTTTTATATGGATGGAGCATTGGTGGCTTCGCTTCAAGTTGGGCTGCAGAGGCTTATCCTAATGTTAGAGCTGTCGTGAGTATTTATGATGGCTTAATAGAACTATGTGCTCAAAATTCTAACAGCTCCTTATGCACTCTCAATTTTACATATTTTTTGAGCATTTAATTTAAGATAATTTTATATCACAGATGTGAAATAGCAGCAGGTAAACAGTTTATAGTTGTTGCGGCCTACTAGTTAGTAATAATTTTGCTTAAATCAATTTAGGCTACAGATATCATCTGCATAAGTCAAAGTATTCATTATATATTACATTATCGCATTTGTTTATTTTAAGTGGTTTGGTAAAAATTTTATTATAAGCTTGTTAGATACTAATAAATGACATTGGAATTGCTAATTAGATAACTAAGTGTAGTGAAATGTAACAAAATATTATATCGATAGCCTAACATGATAACCTTGTAACTGACTTTTTAGCTGTATTTTTTTTTCCACAATTTTAATAAAAACCTCTTTTTTGATAGTTATGTGGCTTAAAAATTGGTGTAAATCAATTCTAAACTTATTTAGAGGACTTCTGCAATTTTTTTAGCCTCAGAGCTGTTCAGATTAGAGGTTTTGATTTTGTGAAAGAAAAAAAAAATCATAGCGATAAGGTCAGTTACAAAGTTAATGTGAATCCATTAATATAATATGATGTTCTATTGAATTATTGTTTCCCATATAGCTTGATCGCTTATCACTAAACTTTACTCTTGCAAACAGTACTACCATTTTAATAATTCAGAACTCTATTGTCCTATTATTTTGAAATCATCTTAATTATAATTTTAAATCTATCTGATGATTATATAATTATTATTAAACAAACCATTAATGGAAAGTATTTCTGTCTATTTAATCAGGTATTAGATGCTACATTTGATGATGTACTTCCATTAGCATTGAATCAAATGCCAAATGCTCTGGATTCTATCGTTAGAGTTACTATTCGATCCTATGCAGATCTGAATGTAGCTAGACTCTTACTGAATTATCCAGGACTAATCAAACTAATACGACGAGCAGATGATGAAATCATTTCTATAATGTTAGTAAGATTTGTGTTTATACTCTTTTTGTTTTTAATATTGTTTAAGTTTTATTTTTATTTCTTAAATTACAGTGAAACCTTGATTGTCCAAGATAGTTCAGTTGACTATGTTTCTGATTAACTCGACTAGCCATTGAGAAGGTGAACAATTTAAAAAATGGCAGTTCATTTTTATGTAAACAACCTATTTTTTTTTCTTATCAAAATTCTGTTTTATTACTGCAAATCAAAAATTTCCTGTCCACTTCTTCTCAAATTGATGTTTGCATTCATATTTACCTGTTACATTACAAATTATGTACATTGAAGTTTATGAATTATTTTTATTTGCTTTCGAGACAATACAGCAACAATTATATGTATTTAAAAAATAAATTGATATTAGTTTAATAATTAATAATTTAGAAATGTAAATGATTAAAAAAGCAAAAGAATGAGCAGGGTCAACAAACTTTCATAAAGAAATTGCTATTAAATCACCTTTCAAAAAATTTTCCTGGCATTTATATAGCTTGTTTATTTATATCTTCACTGGATTTATATGATTTAAAAATTTCTCCCTTTGTTTTATTTTATAAACTAGGCACTTAACATTTTTTGTATTATAATTTCTTTCTTTACTTCCTACACCCATCCACCAATTTTTCAAAGACCTCTCTTTCACCCGATCCTTCCTAAAATCTCATAACGATATTATCATTACAAAAACAGACAAAGGTAACAAAACAGCCATAATGAACCTTTCTGAATACCATGATAAAATGACTGTACTCCTATCAGACGACATATATCCCCATAACTCGTCGTGATCCTACTCCTTCACTGAAAACCCAATTCAATCAACATCTCAAAAACCTTTTAAATTTAAAACTAATCACTTACCCTGCCTACAGAAACCTTATATCCTATAATTCCATAGATCCCCGTTTTTATGGACTCCCCAAAATTCACAAACCCAGCACCCCCCTCTGTCCCATCACTTCCAATATTAATTCTCCCTCGGTCAAACTCAGCAAATTCTTATTCCCCTCCTTAAAAATCCTTAGCCACAACAACCCTTATGACATCCAAAATTCCTTTCACCTACGCGAACAATTATTATCCTTTACTATTCCTGACCACTACATACTTACCTCCTTCGACGTCGAAAGTTTATTCACCCATAAATAAAGCCCTCCTTATAATTGAAGACAACTGGACATCCATTGAACCCCATACTCCCCTTAACCGTTCCTCATTCCTAGAATCCCTTGTTGCTTTGTTGCAACTCCAATTATCTTACTTTCCATGGACACTTCTTTAATCAAATTTCAGGACTTACTATGGAAATCCTCCTGCTCCTGGCATTGCTAACATTGTCCTTAATGAGCTACTTAATTCCATAACTCCCCTATTCCCAGATGTCATTATCTATATTAAAAAATATGTAGACGACCTCCTCCTCATCCTTAATCCTGATAAAATTTCTGATATCCTATCAGCATTCAACTCTTACCATCCCCGCCTGCATTTTACCAAGGAACGTGAATTGCACAATTCTTTCCTTTCCTTGACCTCATTATTATAAGAAACCCTTACAACACTATATACATAGACTGGTATACCAAACCGACTTACTCTGGCAGACTTTTAAACTACTATTCCGAACATCCTTACCACCAAAAAATTAACGTAGCCAAAAATCTCATACATCGATGTATTTCCCTTTCTGAATCCCACCTTCATGAAACCAACATTATTTTTATCAAACAAATCCTCTTAACCAATAACTTTCCCCTCAATACCATCAACAAACTCATTCACAAGTACAAAAACCCTCCCCTTCCCATCACCTCTACCACTAATTTTTCACCACCCCCTGCCATTCCTTTTATAGATCTCTTCCATATATCTCCATCCTTTCTGAAAACATACAAAAATCCTTACGCTCGTCAATTCCCAACCTACGAATTGCTTCCAAATCCCACAACAAAATTTCTAATCTCTACACACATGTAAAAGATCCCATTCCTCTTAAACACCGTTCTCATGTCGTTTCCTGCATCCACTGTTCTACTCCCAACTATAACTCTACCTATATCGGCAAAACTAAAAACTTCCTTAAAGATCGCATCACCCAACATAATTATTCCATCTCTTCCCGTAACCAGACTGCCTCTAAACTTTCAGAACACGCTTTATCCTTAAACCACTATTTTTGATTTTGACAATACTTCAATCCTCGCCACAGTCCCTAACCATGAAAAACGACTCCTCTCAGAAAGCATCTTCATCCAATTAGAATCCCTTCCTGTCAATCAAAAACTGATATACAAAACCATTCTCTAACCTACTCACAAATATTCAATTTATTTAAAAAAAACCTAACTTTTCATTCCCCTCATTTTTTTTATTTTTTTTTTCCCTCTTCCGTGATAATTCCTTTTACAAATTATTTTTTCTTAGTAAATTTAACCCGTCACCTATATTTATTTCCATTGTCATTTATCCCATCAGTTGGAGGGAATGTGTTTTGGATGAGATATTAATTTCTAATTTTTTTTTTTAACATTAATTTTTATATTTTAATTATTTTTATTTTTTTGGCCTTAAATCAATACGTTTTACCAGTTTTTAAATCAATTGTTATGCCTTTTGATCACAGAGTATTTAAATTTAGTGTTAGTTTCTGTCAAATCAGTGAGTTGGTGACATTGTTTAACAGTTTTTTTTTTCTAATTCTCAGTAATCTATTATTACGATTCAGTTGGCGCTCGACTACATGCCTCTCTGGTATGTAATTATTACGTTTTCTTTTCATTTCCTCTTCCTCCTTGTTTCTATCCTTCTTCTTTCTTCACCACATAGGATTTTGACCTATTTTTGTTTTGGTGGCTTACCTTACTTTATATTTTACTCCTTCATTTCATAATTATGTTAATTACAACAATGTCAACTTCTTTAACATCATTGTCATCTTTTGCTAAACTTGTCACATCATAACTATCTCTATATGCTTTACATATTACCAAACCTTCATACTATTTGTCTTTTTAATTAATCATATATTTATTATAAATAATATTATATTATATATATATATATATATATATATATATATATATATATATATATATATATATATATATATATATATTACTATTCTCTGTGTAAATAACGCATTATTTTAATTTCAATTAATTTTTGCATTGTTATTTTATTTTTTTTATTAGTCACTTGTATTATGTAATTTAGTGTCAACCAAAACTCACTCCTATAATTTCTTTCAGTAATTTAAATTTAAAGGTTTGTTTATATCTTATTGTAAAGGATGGAGTATAATTTTATTAATATAATTAAAATATGCTCCTAGGCTTGTATGCATACAGTTCTTCCATTTCTCCTTCATAAAAACTCAGAAATCAAAAAGAAATGAATTCTTCTGAGGCATTTTACATAGAATTATCAATTCTATACTTTCAGTTTTTAGAAATAGTCCAAAATGGGTATCCGTCACTGATTGGTCTAGTGAAAATGGTTGCTAATTAAACATTCCTAATTTTTAAATCAAGTTGGTTTTTCCTGGACTATCTTGAAGCTTGATATTTATCATTTTCGTTTAGAGGAATCGAAAAGCTTATAATTAGTAATTATAGTTCTTCTGATCTTACGATAATCATCAAAGCTTAGCCAATTAATATTATGTTATTGCATTCACCCTATAATTGATCTTTACCATGATGCAACCAGATGTTAAGTTAAGATATTGGGTTTGATGAACATTTTTTAAATTACCCATCATATAATTATTTTTTCATCTGTTTGTTGAATTATAAGGTTATATTTTCTTTTATATTTATATATTCTTTACTACTAGCATGTGTATTCTGTTGACCATATTCATGGATTTTCTGTGCCAACCCACTGCTGTCCTTTTTTAATCCTGTTTATCAAGATTTTACAGTACATTTAATTATTTGTTTTACATTTTTTTTTTTCCATATATCCACATATCCTCCATATGCTTCAGAGCAGAAGTAGCTTTACTCTGCAAATTAAATTTTACAGGAGAGAGTATTTTTACTTTTTGTTTTAAAGTTTCATGATATGAATTTATAAACCTAATTATTGACTTTCTAGCTTAGCCCTAAACTTGGTAGAACATTTTTGTGATTTTATTTTTTTTTTAATTTTTATTCTTTAAAAGAAATTTTTTAAATTCAATATTTTTTACAAGCACATTATTTAAAAAATATATATCCTTAAATTTGGCAGAAAATTTGAATAATATAACTGTGTCATGTATGGACACATTGCCAAGTTTAGGCTTAGGCATTATAGATAAAGACTTCTGTACCAAATCCGCAGTAATCTGAAATACCTAAAGGGGTTAAAAACAGAAACAGCTAAATTTGGAGACAAGATAGTTCTTCTCTAAAGCGATGATATACTCAGTTTCTTATTTTATATATATATATATATATATATATATATATATATATATATATATATATATATATATATTTATTTTTTTAGACCTGGAGACATTACAACTAATAGGGGGAATGATTTATTGAAAAAAGTATTGAAAAGAAGATACCCTAATGTTATTTCTGATGAAGTTTTCACTGAATGGTTATCCAGAACTGGGTCTGAACAAAGTAAGTTTTAGAATTATTAAAAAATTTACAATTTATTTTCTTATAAATTGGTTTGATGTTAATAAAAATTACCTGCAAAAATATTTTAGTTTATTTGAATTCACAACTATGCCACTTAAACATTATACTGCTATGCTTATATAACAGTGTTAACCACTGTCTTATATGTGTGGAGTTTTATGTAATAAACAAGGTGCCATTTCAAAGTAGAAAACTTGCTGGGGTATTTAAAATTTATTAAAGAGCGAATTATGGTCCTGATTCACCTTTTTTTTCCTCTGTTTTCACCATTATGGCTGATTATACCATCAAAATTACATTGCACAAGAAATAATGGCATTTAAAAGAATAGAAAATATTCTTAAAGAAAACATTCTAGCTTTAACTTTCAAATTGAACAAATCAATTTCATAACAATAATCAAAGAATTAGTAGATCATTGTGTTTTATTTTTCAATATTCAAAGATAGATAAATTATGTCTATGTAATAATATTTTAAATTGTAAATTTTGTTTTACATTTGAGTTGTCTTAGAAAAAAAAAAATGAATGTATTGTATGTAACATTGAGATAATAAATTGATTTAGTTTCCATCAAAATTAGATGTAATCTCACTGCTTTTTGGTGCATTTTTTTTTTTCTGGATCGAATCTAAACCCTTCATCACACTTGTATATTTGTAAGTAAAAGCAGTCATTTTTTCCAACAATTTTTCCAATTCTAAGTTTTTCTAAAATTTGGAGATCATCCTTTGTATAATATTCCTAAAGAATACAATTATTCATTATTCATTTTTTTAATTACTTCTTTTATACATTATATTTCATTTTAGTTTATGGTTAATTACCTCTTTTGATTTACATTGCCTTTTCGTTTCATAATGGGGTTTACAAGCATAAAATATATCATCAAAACCTGGTAAAAGTTTAGCTTCAAAAATATCTTTATTACTACAAAATTGGTTGTCGATGCTATCTTTGGCATAATATTTTGCACTTCTGTAACCTATAAAAGTTTTGAAAAAGTTATTAAATTATAAATAATTTTGTTTCTATATTAATATTAAACCAACTAAGCATATTATCATGTGTTCTTCAGTTGTCCTTAAAATATTTTCACACTATAAAATAAGTATATTTTATTGTCTTAGGAAGTGTATTTTAAAGTGCACTCAAACTATATCAAAGGAGTGCCAATTAGTTGTAAAAATCACTTGTTAAAACTGCGGCATAAAGGTGCATTTTCCTCAGTGCGACTATTACGACGATCGTTCAACGATTCAGTTATTAGAGTGTTCCTAGCATACAGCTCCTATGAAATACAGTCTAATAGTGCTCTATGATTATCGTTGAATCACTCTAATAACTGAATCATCGAACGATCGTCGTGATAGTCGTACCGAGGAAAACTTACCTTAAGCAGCTTAATTAATATATGTGGATAAAGGAAATACATTTTTACAAAAAATTAACTTTATAGTTATTCAATATATAATAATTGCCCACTATTGTTGTCTTAACGTAAATTGATGCTTGAGACCTGGAGTATGTGGGAAGCGCTATTGTTACTCTGTGAACAACTTTTTTTCTCTGAAACTGAAAGAGTGTATGAGACTACAGTGGAATGAGTAACAGTGGAAATGACCTATTGCCAGCTCTCTCAATGAGATTAAGCCTATTGCCATTCTCTTCCACCCGCTTCTGACAAAGCCCCACCAAACACCACCATCATCCCAAGCACCAATTTCCGTGAAGGATACTATAATTATTATGCTGCTTGGACACACTCTTTCATGGATAAATAAGCATAACAGTCACTATCAAAGGTTATTCACATCTTCATATTCGATTCAATCAAAAACATCTGCTCTTCCCAGTATTAATTTTTTTTTTAAATATTGTAATGTGTTACTATTTTACATATTTTTGTATTTGTTGCAATGAGCAATCACAATGGTTGTGACGGAAGCATTGGCAATCATATTGAAAGATTTATTCTCAATAAGTTGATTATAATTGCTCTTTGAAATAACATAACATAATAATTTTAGATACACACCACACTAGTTTAACAATTACCTCTACTGGAAACTGTTGGTGTTGGTCTTAAAGTCCTTATTCTTGATACAATCGTAGGTACTAATGTAGCTACTATAGAAATCAACGGTACAAAAGTCATTGAGAAATTTCCTGCATTGGTCATTAGACCTCTGGTTTCACCTGCAACTGAGGATTTTTTTATTTGGTATTAAACACAATATATTGCTTTAAAAGCCTGAATGAATGTTTTTTATCTTTTTTTTACAAATAACATTTTCAAAAGGCTGGAAACACTGAAGAAACTGATGTAGAATTTTATGATCAAATTAATTTTATAATTCATTCATCAATATATTTACTGTTGTAGTTTTATAATAAAAAATTAAAAAAATGGCTTTCAACTATTAAAAAGTGGTATGACTCTTCGTTAAGGGAGTGAATTTATTTAGGAATGAATTCTCTCCATTAACGTCACTTCATGAAGTCACTCCATTAACGAAAAGAAAGAGCAATAGCATAAATGTGGCCACGGACAATCACTCCAAATGGAACTAGGAATACTGCATTGGAACAGCTGGAGTGAAGTCGATTTCATAGGCCCAACTGGAGATCAGTCCTCTCTACTATTCCATTTTTTAATGCTGCCTATGTCGATACCGTGTCATCACTATCACTCAAAAACGATGAAAAATTAAATCTTTTTTATTTTTCTTAAACTGCAAGTCTAACTGTATATTTTGATATATTAGAGATTGATCCTTCTATACCATCATGCGGATGTCAACTGAATTTGATATATGTTTATGACAACTAGAACAAAAGTTAAAAATGCTCGTAAATACAGGCATGGTTTATAATACAATATTTTGAATATCAGTTTTTTGGCTCTCCTTAATAACTATGTTTTTTCATATAAATGTTCCTTTTTTTTAAAAACATTTGACTTGAAACAATTTATATTCATCAGGAAGAGTTTGAGAAAGAAACAGACTGGATGTTTTTACGGATTTTAAATTACTACTTAAGAAAAAATAATTTGAGTCTTGAAATTGTTAAATTGTTACACCAATTAATTTTTTGGTTTTATTTTTTCATCGGGGATTAGTTTTTATTCCATCATATTGATTATCCTTGTGTCTATTTCATTAATATCATTAAAAGTAAGTTATGAAAATTTTAATTCTGTAACTATTTCAATTTCTGAGAAAAAAATCGTGCTAAATCAGTTACATTCCCTTAGAATTTTTATTGATAAATCTATCCTTCCATAGATTTATTGATAAATTTGTTCTAAAGTCATCACCTCTAATAAGGTATGGACTCTTATTCTTTGATGCTAGGATATACCTTTGAGAAACTGAAATTCTCAGCCCTTTATTGAATGAATCTCAAAGTTTACAGGTTGGAATTGGGGTGCGGAAGAAATGAATCAATCTCTGAGAAAAGAAACTCCAGTAAAATGAAATTTTTTATTTTATTTATTGATGACTTTATCGATCGTTTAATCCACAAAATGTTAAAGATTGATTATTTCAAAAGGGATTATATCGTATCTTCAATTTCATCCCTGATGTTCAAAGAACTTGATTTTTTTTTTTAATTCATGAAGTTTTTAATTTCAATTTTCACCCCTTTCCAAAATTATGGTTTCACTTTGTAGAAATAGAATTAAATATAAATTTTTTTTAAATAATTGAAGCAGTGAAATCAAAATCATGCTGTCTATATTTTGGAATAAATGGATTATTGGTTGGAAACAGCTCCTTTACCTAGTCCTGTTTATGTGGAAAGCCAGAATGCACTAATTCCATCATGTTCCACTTCTCTGGAGGCCATTTCAAAATATGTGGAAATCAACAACCCATTAAGTCCATAAGTGTTTAATCCATTTTTTTTTGCATCAACTGCATTAATATTTATGGTATGCAGCATTTTAATAATGTAGAAGGTTGTTTTTGTCAAAAGGGTAAAGTAATTGGACAGCATTAAAGATGAACTAGATAGAAGAGTGAGTAATTTTGTCTCTCTCTTGAAAAAATTGGTTTGACAGTCTCTGTATTTTTTATTTCAAGTGTTCAATAATGCAAATAATAATCTTAATAATTAACATCCATGGTTGGTAATAGTAATTGTTTCTTCCAGTTAGGTAATTGTTAGTCCTAATTGTTCTTATAGTTACTTGGTTTATTGTTACTACTTAAACAGTGTGCTCACACCCCATTGGTCAAAATTTGTATGTACATGATGCTTAATAATGTGTCTGTTTTGAAGATATGATATGAATGGCTATGGTGCTGAAAGAATTTTTGTATTAACTTTAATGCATATTGTCGAAATAGTAATTTATAAATCCCCGATCCATGTAGTTATCTAAGTTTTTAAAAACATTTGTTGGTATATTAATTTTTTTTTTGTTAATGGTTATGAATATGAGATACTATTAATGATATGATTAAAAAATGAATCACATTAGAAAATGTATCACTCAATTCAATGTTAACTGAACAGATATTTTTCAATTGGACGAAATATATAAAAATATGTTTTTATTTTATGCCTATATAGTCATCAATCATACAATAATAAAATGCATAATGATAGCTTTGCTATTTAATAAAAGCTGTATAGTTTGGCTTACTTGAGGTGGTATTGAACTGAAGAGATGCAAGGTGTGGCTCCATCCTTTGCTTTGTTGGTCTCTTCTGTGGTGGCTGGAGTGTATAACTGTACTGACTCTGCCTGGAGGGGATTCACTAATGGCTATCTTTTATATCAAGTCATTCAATCAGTTCATTTTGGCTCTATCATCAATCATAAATGCTCACCTGGCATTTCAATCCAGACTCCTTGCAATTCTTCATCCATCCTACTTTTTTCTTTTAATGGCTTTCTTTTTTTCATTTTAGACTTATCATTTTTAGTTGGCTTCAAACATTATAATCTTGTTTCCTCTAATGCCTCTTTCTCCATCACATTTATGTTACAACATTTTCTTTTAAATTTAAAATAGTTATTATGTATCATTGATGGTTACTAGAAAACATATTTAATAAATATGTTCTATAGTATTTATAAAACATAAAGGGAACTTTTGCATTCTAAATCTTTTAGATTTAAATTCTAATCAGGTAAATAAGGACTATTCAAAACAGTGCAAATCAATGCAGATGTTGATTTTCCATAATTGATTATTTCCTTTAAATCATTCAGTCTATGAAAATGCTATTAATAAAATCCGTGGTATATTAGCTATCTGCCTAATACTTAAAGATTCATTTTAATTTAGGCCTATATTAGGTGGTTTGGAAATTAAAAGCTTCCTCATTAACCATCTACAAATTTACTCAGTTAAGCATTATATTATGAAATAAATAAAAATAATATATCAAATAAATAAATGAATGAATAAAAAAATAAAAATATATATAATAAGATGTCAGTATTTTGATTTCTAATCAATTTAAATTTTAATAATGCTTTATTTAAATATCTGATTTATTACTGTGACAGGGAGTTTTTAGCATATAAGAATAAATATTGTAATTATTTTGTACAAGTGTGGACCCAATTAGCATGAATTATTATAGTTATGCTTGTGACTTAAGATCATCGAGCTTTAAAAAAACTTAAGACCTCTACTTCTAGAAAATTTAGCAAAAGTTTTGGAAATAAAGGTTTGTAGAGCATTGCTAAGATATACTCTTTTTTTGTTGTAAATTTGAGTATAATCATAAAAAAATAAAAGAAATAATATCATAATTATATAAAAGAACAGCCCATTCTTCGTTTGTAAGGTCTAACCCCAAAAAATACTGAACTAATCATCTTCATGGTTCCTAGATGGTTTTGCAATAATAAAATTTACCGATATCAATATTGCAGCTGCGCATAAATCAATAGGTATGCATTTTTTGCTGATTATTTCAATGCTCATTTGAAAGATAATTGAATTCTCTCGAAAACAAAAATATAATTATTGAAATTGGACCATTAATAGTAAAGGTACAGACAGCACAGTGAACATTGTTGTCATGTATTTATTTTCGTACTGCTGCTGGCTGGAGAAAGTGCAGAACATAAGCGTGCTACACATTCATCAATTCTAAGGTGTTATATCATTTTTAAGAAATGATAATAATTTCATTTTGGACATGTGCAATGTGATCCTTCTGTCAGCCTTTTCTAAAACTAAATTAAGAACTATCAAATCAACTTTATTTCTGTTGTGTTTTAACCATGATCAAATTTTATAGGAAGGTTAGCAGATGAGAACAATGTAAATTTAACTCTCTGCCGACAATTGATAAACAGTTATATTTATGATCATGGGCCAACATTTCCTTTTACTGAATTAGGAAAGAATATGGATGATGATATCAAAGACCAGCTCACCATATTTATCGTAAGTATACAGATTATTAAATTAAATTGATTTATGGATAATTTTTAACTCATAAAATTTGTGTTCAAAACTCGCTGGTGATAAGATTGTTAGGGCAGTGCTCTGGTCTTGCTCAAGTCAGAAGCAGTGCCAGTTCGAATCTGGACTGTGAGAGTTAACTTTTATAGTAGGGCAGACCTAAATTGTAAATCTGAAATTTTCATACTGACTAGTCTAGGTTAGGTGCTAAACAAGATTTTGATTATCAGAGTTTTTCATTTGAAAACACAATGTTTGATAACTAATAATTTGTTAACATCTAAAATATGCAAAAATCACCATTTTTGTTAAGTTTATGACATTAATCTTTTAACGGCCAATGTTCCCAATTGGGAACAAATGTTTGAAAACATTTTAAAAATGATTATATAAAAGTAGACACTCATTCAATATTTTTATTTGCTTCTATTTCTATGAAAACTTATTTTTGGATGCAAAAACTGAGCAGATTTTTCAAATAAAATTTTATTCAAACATTCAATTTTATGCTATTTAAATCTAAATAGGTAATCAAATTTAACCCAAAAAGTGTAAAACATACAATTTTATGCAACAAAAATCAAAATAGTGGACTGTGGCCAAAAAGAGCAAAGTGTGCAATATTAAATTCTAATATTCCATAGATTGTGAATTGAATAGATAATCGGATTTAAAGGGATTACACGTAAGCAAATAAAATGTACACTAACATGAAAATCTGGTCCATATTTATAACAATTACATCGTTTTATGGTCTTATATAATATCTAAATATATTATATTATTCATACTTATATTTAACAATATACTAACAAAATAAAACAGATATTTCTAATTTTTTCAAACATAAATAATAATTTATTCTTTTAAATCAATCAAAAAATGCAGCCAGCTTAATAGTAGCGGTTGTCGCTTTACCGCTCTCTAGCACCATTAGTACTAACTAACTGCTTTCTATTCAATTGTAAAATTTGTATTCATTGGAATTATTATTAATTAGGGATTGATAAATTATTTGCCACTTCTATAATTTTGTTTTTATTGAAAACTAGTTTCGAATGTTATACATTTATCTTCAGTTCTAAAAACACACAAAAATTCAAAAATAAGCAATTCAAAATACAGTTTGATATTATTATACATATTAAATTAAATGTAATTTGTAATGTAGATAATGTAATTAAATATATATAATAATACCAACTGTATTTTGAATTGCTTATTTTTTAATTTTTGGGTGTTTTTAGAACTGAAGATGAATGTACAACATTCGAGACTAGTTTTCATTAAAAACAAAATTATAGAAGTGGCAAATAATTTATCAATCCCAGTTAGATTGATTCTTGTATACCATACCATCATGCGGATGCCAACTGAAAATTATTAATTAGATATTATTTAATATTATTGGTGTTGTAAACTTCTGATGGAATAGGAAAGTTGTACTTAAAGCAATTATAATTTAAATTACGGTAATGGCCTGACCTCAACTGAAAAGGATCCGCTGGATATATCTCTTAAGGGAGCGTAGTGAGTGGAAGTCAGCAGCTGTGATCTAATTAAAGCAGTAATAATTTAAATTATGGTAAGGCCCCGGCTTCAACTGAAAAGGATCCGTTTGGGCTCTGTGCAATGTGTAATCTTGTTTCCTCTATTGCCTCTTTCTCCATCACATTTATGTTACAACATTTTCTTTTAAATTTAAAATAGTTATTATGTATCATTGACGGTTACTAGAAAACATATTTAATAAATATGTTCTATAGTATTTATAAAACATAAAGGGAACTTTTGCATTCTAAATCTTTTAGATTTAAATTCTAATCAGGTAAATAAGGACTATTCAAAACAGTGCAAATCAATGCAGATGTTGATTTTCCATAATCGATTATTTCCTTTAAATCATTCAGTCTATGAAAATGCTATTAATAAAATCCGTGGTATATTAGCTATCTGCCTAATACTTAAAGATTCATTTTAATTTAGGCCTATATTAGATGGTTTGGAAATTAAAAGCTTCCTCATTAACCATCTACAAATTTACTCAGTTAAGCATTATATTATGAAATAAATAAAAATAATATATCAAATAAATAAATGAATGAATAAAAATATATATAATAAGATGTCAGTATTTTGATTTCTAATCAATTCTAAATTTTAATAATGCTTTATTTAAATATGTCCCATGCTGATTTATTACTGTGACAGGGAGTTTTTAGCATATAAGAATAAATATTGTAATCCGCTTGATGTCGACAGTACTAATAATCAAGAGCCCCAACGGATCCTTTTCAGTTGAGGTCAGGGCCTTACCGTAATTTAAATTATTACTGCTTTAATTTGATCACAGCTGCCGACTTCCTCTCACTACGCTCGCTTAAGAGATATAAAAACCCCCAACAGACCCTTTTCAGTCGAGTTCGGGCCCTTATCGTAATTTAAATTATTACTGCTTTAAGTATAACTTCTCCAGACCACCAGAAATCGACAGCACAAATAATTTTAAATAATATCTAATTAAAGGAGTAATAATTTTAATAATTCCAATGAATACAAATTTTACAATTGAATAGAAAGCAGTTAGTTAGCACTAATGGCACTAGAGAGCGGTAGCGCCACAACCGCTACTGATAAGCCGGCTTCATTGTTAAGTTATACACTTTTTTAAATCAAAACTACCGTGAGATCGAAGTTGATTACATAGGCATTGTTTTGCATATATTAGCAAATTAAAAAAAATTCTTAGAGCCTTATTTTACTAACCATAATTTGTGTCAACTACTGGTAACAGACCCTGCTTTAAGCACTGTCCGCTACAGGTACCTTTATCCTATATTTGAATTTGATTTGTCTACCTTTTCAATGTTTGAATTTTCATAATACAAACAAATTACAATTTATAAAATAACATCATAATCATCTAAATAAATGTTATCATTCAGTGGGGCTACTGTAATGTATGTATAAAATGAAATTTAAAAAATAAAATAAAAATTAACAAAAAATATTTTAATCTGTTGATAGAAATGAAAATATACTCTTTTCATTTATATTATTACTTATTTATATTGCACTGCTTTTTTTTTTTCAGGCTGGAGAATATATGAAAGATTATGCATCCACCCATTGTGTTCCCTTACCTTCTCAAGTTTTCCAAGAACTCCTTGAATCAATTCTGTAATATTTTGTTTGAAGTGTATAAACTTGAATTTTTTTTAATTTTTTCATATTAAAAACAAATTATAGTTTATATTTATTAAAAATATTCTTTTGTTGAATATTTTTATTAATTTTGATGGAATATTCCATAAAATATCGTTGCTGCCATGATTTGTGGTGTATATATTTACTGATGCCTGTTAATTTATTGTTATTTTTCTTTTTACGTTGTTTGTTATTTTTCTAATATTTATGTAATAGTTATTATTTTTTTTTTGTAACTATCCTAATAATTCATTCTCAGTCACTAAAGATCCTAATGGGCAAAGTGACAAAGGCCTACCCATCCCTTAAAAATATTGAAATAATAATAATCCATACTAAACATTGGTTCATTTTTCATGAATTTAACCATTCATTTAACGTTTTATTTACAGAGGGATCCCTGACAAGAAAGTGAATTAGAAATAACAGATTTAATTTGTATATGTCAAAAATCTATAAATAAAGATATTTAATTTTAAACTACACTGACTTCTTCTTCTTATGTGGCACTACCTTCCGCGTGGGGACAGGGCCTCTCGCAACATTGAACCTTACGACCAGTCATTCCTGTTCTGCACTGCTTTCCAATTCCGGATCCCAAGTATGGATCAGACATCTTCACCTATGCCATTCATCCACAGCAGCCTTGGTCTGCCTCTCCTTTGCTTCTCCTACCTCGTTTGCCATATATTTCTTCTTTTAGCATTTTCTTACATTTACATTAGCATGACAACTTTTTAATTTCAGAATTATAAACTATTTTGTATTACTAATTACTCATGTTTCGTTATGTAATCATAAGTGGGTATACTTATGAATAGTGATTCAACAGATATTATACCAAAACTTAAAGGGCATATTTCTTCAAAATTTCGAACCAGCTGTCTTAGTATTAGTATATTAATAACATCTTTTACAGAAAACGTATAATAGTAGACATAGAAATTTTATTGTTAGCCGACTATTTTAAGTATTACTTTCTCTCAACTATATATGGAATATATAGCAAGAGAAAAATTTTGGATTTGCGTTTTCAACATAAACTCGAATTCCGTATTAAGGTTTCCTGAGTCCAAAGAACCAAGTCTTGCAAAATGGTCTGTCTGTGTGCATATGACAGCCTAGCTCAAAAATGAAAAGTTCTATGAAAGCAAAATAATATATTTAAGGTAGTTATATGCCTGAGATGTTACAGCAACTTTTTCGTCAAAGTCGACTTAACGGAAGTGCTAATTTATATCATCAATTTTACACTTTTTTTTTACAATTTTCTTGAAAATGGGTCTAACAATTTTAATGAAACATTCTTAAAGTCTTTTTCTTGAAGCCCTTTTACTTTTTATCTATCAGTACGGTATTAGCAAAGATACAATGTATTGGTCTGGACGTGCCAATTATATTTAACGATTTTATGAAATTTGGCTTTTCCTTAAAGACCTTTAACTTTTCATATATTTAGTACATCACCGAGAAAATAGATGGAAAAAAGTTATGACTAAAGCAAAATTTTATTTGGCATAACTCAGAAATAATGCATTTTATGGCAATTACGTGCGAGATTATATAGAAGGTAACTAAATTCTCTAAAAAAAAAAAAAAAAAAAAAAAATCTAATTCAAACCAGTATTAGCAAAAATACAGCATATCGGAATTACCGAATTATATCATAGATTTTACAATTTTTTATACTTTGCTCATAAACGGCTAAACGATTTCGATGAAACTTTCCTACAGTCTTCTTCTTGAAGCCTTATAACTTTTCATCTTTGTAGTACATCACCGAGGATAAAACTTATGACGAAGAGAATATTTTTTATACCGCCATCCTGTTCTCTACAATACGATCAGTAGTCATATAAAAGTAGAAAATATTAAGTTAATAATTTCTACTTTTATATTATCAAATGGAAACTTTTAAAATTTATTTTCAGCTTGACAAACCAAAAATATATGGTGCACAGAATTGTTATACTGCATTTGTTTAAAAAAACTAGATTATTGTGCTTTTGTGAGAGATCACATGAAGAAGTACATGGTGCTGAGACAATATTTGAAGTAGTGTCTATGTGAACTCTTTATTATTTTTAAAAACGGATTGTTATTATTTGCTAGTAAGGGGAAGTTGTGTGAAGCACGCACTGCAGAAGATTTTTTTTTTTAATTTTCAGTCTTTGGAAAAATACTTTGCTCCAAAAGACAGGTAAGCAATTAGAGCCATAGTGAAGAAGGGTGCAGCCATATCCTAAAAATTAGGTTTGCTTACTGTTTGGATTGGAATCTAATAGATTTTTATGCATGAACTTAACCAAATAAATACCATTAAAGTAATATCATCATAGTGGATAAAGTTGTAGGAGAAGAGAAAATTAAAAATCAGACTGTTTCATCAAAACAGAAGATAATAAACTTTTTTTTCTTTTAGCCACAAAAGTTCAAGATTCATAAAGTTCATCAGTTTTCCACACACAATCGGTTGGAATGTTAAGGGGTAGCCGAGATGAAGATGAAGGGTTGTGTTATGGCTGATATTTTATTTTTGGATTTGAGTGCAGAGAGATATATAAGCAGTGATCAATTTTATTTTCAGCATCCTTATTATTATTACTGGCATTATAAAATCTTAGGTAGTAAGCAGTCTTAGAAGAATAATAGGAATAATTTAATAAACCATTTTCCAAAAAGTTTGATTATAAATAATTTTTTTTTTAAAGAAATGCTTCGATGAATTCATAGTAATCATGATTCATAATCTTTATTCACTATCTTACTGTGCCCATTCTTGATAGGCTGCAATGGATCAGTTTAATCGAGGTGGCAATGATAAAATAAATGAATAATTTACTTACTATCCAAAATCTGTTTCTGCTTATAGCTTTTTCAAAATGTATATCTTTCATGCTTTGTCTAATACAAGATCTTGTAGCAAAGGATGATATCTAGAATGTATTCCAAAATATGCCTGTGCCTCAATCAACTTCAGATGGAATGTAAATATTGTATAAACCCTCTTTATTTAAGTCCGAAAAATCAGGTTCACCTTTCCATTTTGCTGCAGCATCCCAAAATAGAGACTCAGCTAGTATAGGGATTCTGCCATTTGATAATCTGGTTTGCATGAAAGTTGAAGAATCTCATGTTTCAGAAATCTAGGAAACATTTATAAAATCTAAAAAATAAAATAAATCTAATAATCTTGAAAATCTAATAATAAAATAATACTTAATGGCCTGAAAGTACTGATTATATGGTCGATGTTTGAAGATTTTAATATATATCACTATTTTTATTTTAGTATAAAATGGATAAGAATTAAATCGAAATAAGCTTTGGCACAAATCAGAACACTCCAAAAAAATGATAAGATCAAAAAGAATGATGCCCCAACTTGAATTACACCAATGTAGTGAATATTTAACATAAATTTCAAATTCAAATAGCTTAAGATTCCTTAACTATTTTATTATAAATCAAAACCCTTAAAGATTAATCTATTCTCATTCCAATTTGGTATCAGGTTTTGACCCCTATTTTTCAATTTGAAAGAATTATCAAAAAAATCCTCAAACACAATGATATGCAACAATATCGCATGTAATTTCAATTTTACGGGTAGCATTAATAAAATAAGAATGAATTCAATAACTATTTATAATTGAGCATGATGCTTAATTTTCTTCTATACGCTTCTTGCAACATATAACTAAGCTTGGAAATTGTCTAATTCCTTTTAAATTTCCAATTCCTAAAAGTAACCTGTAGTAGTTATTATCCAATGCCCCCAAAAAGTGGTAGATGGTTCAGTGACATACCTAGTGAATACAGTAGGAAGGGAGGGATTACTGGTGTTGGTAAGTGGTCCAAAGAGTCTTTTTTTGCCAACCCCTGATGGCTATAAAGAGGTTACCGCCCTGTACAAACAGAGTGAGAGCATTAAAATTAATTTTGCAAGATCACTCTGAAATAAATATTAACAGGACCTAGTTGAGAATTGAACTCATACCACATCAAACCAGACCCTCTTCCCAACATGTTCAGCCATCATAGAAGAGGATAAGGAAGCCAATATTTAAGCATTAAGGGCAAGCATTATCGTGTCCCACTCCAAGACAGTTTTTCCGCATCTAATATGTTCACCATCCTATTTCAATTTTTTGTTGTCCTCTTTCTCAAATACTGGATGTTTTATAATCAAAATGTTTTTCAGGAATTAATTCTTGAAGCCCAAGCTTTTTATAAGAGGAAATAGGCTATACATTTGCCAACTTATATCCACTTCTTAATTTTAAGGACCAAAGCACTGTCTCACACAAGTTGCTTGTTGAAGTGTGTATTATTTCCATCGCTCTTCACACAATTCAAATTAAACAAACTCTAAATTTGTACCAGTTTTAAATTTCAAAGATAAAATTTTAGACAGTACAACTGAAATAATATAATAAAAATGTATTATACATAAAAGTACACAGAAATTATGAGTAACTATTAATTTTATTAATATTATAAATAATGCTTAACAACTATTAATACACTCAGCAAGTTAAGATAAGTTTGAAACTTCTTCACAATAATAATCACTATCAGTAGGGAGAAGGATAAAGGCTTGTTTGAAAATGAGCCAAAAGTTAAATTATTAAAATCAAATACTCCTGTTACTGTATTTTGACATTATTTTTTTTAAATTGATTTAATAAAAATAAACTTCTGGAGAAATAACTACAATTGCACATAAATAAAATCTAAAATGTTTCCGCATTATAAGAACTATTAAACATTAATACTGATTGAGGTTTATTAAAACTACTAGTAATACATAACACATTATCTTCAAGTGGGAATCATAAGATATTAGATTCCATCTCATCTAGATGTACAAAATATATTTTGAGATGTATATTCCAGAAATAAATTTATTTTGGGTAAAGTAACAATAATTTCATTCCACTATTTTATTTAATTCTTTTAAAAGGTATCTACAACTGGTGGTATGCCAACAGAAAAAATGGTAGATAAATATAACTATATTTATTTAATAAATTTATCACAAAAAGCTTTTGATATGAACAACTTTACCATCTACAGAAATACAAACACATCCACTAATATATTGTATATTTCCTTTATTTGAGCTTGCATAAAGCATTTTACCAGTCTTCAGATTAAAAATAGAATATCTATCAGTTCTATTGTTACAAGGCCAAACAAACAAATGCTTATGAGAAACAACATGTAAAATGGCAGGCCAAAGATTGTAAAACATATTAGGCAACGATACATTCCATTGGATTTGTCCAGTCCTAGCACAAAGAGAGCTTACTCTATATAAATCGCGACTACTTCTTTCCAAAATATAAATCGAATCATAACTTGAATGAAGAGTAATATCCGCAAACCTCATAACATTTTTTTCCATAAGTTTTTCACTACTTTTGATATCAAATGTTTGTAGAAGTCTTGTATGTAGTCCTTTGGCAGGGTGGAGACATGCAAGAGTAGTTTTATTCAAAAATACATCCTGGGCATAAGCAATAGGCAGATTTAAAAGAACTTCACCACCTGGAGAATAAACTACTACTGCAGAATCTGACCACATTGTAATTAAGTTACACATAAGTTTCATTTCCTGGAGTGGATTGATTTTTAAAGATTCATTTGTTTCTAAATTGAAAACATGGATAACCTTACTGCTATCTTCAAACCAGAGATAACTATTACATAATTCCCTAATATTCAGTTCTCGGTCAAGACAACTTTTAGCATTTATAAAACATATAACATCTTCCGAAGTATATTCTAAAATACCTGATCTTAAACAAATAGCAACATAACTAACATGTTTTTCAGGAGTTTTCTTAAAACATAAAATAAAATTATCTCTAGAAACTAATGTGTAAATGTCATTTGTAATCAGTCGAACAATTCCCCGGCCAGGCAATTCTAATTCAATTATCTGTTCACAATTTACTTTTTCTTCACATAATCGATATACATATAATTTTTCTAGATGTGATTCGAGAGGTAAAAAATAGTATACTACAAAAGACACTTCACCAAAAGCAATAACAGAATTTAAACTAGAAAGAGTGACATTGAAATACTGGGCGCAATCATTTTCCCACCTGTTAACTTTCCTTTTGAAAGATCTATAGATACTTCCCCATTTGCAGAGTGGCCCGTTTGAACCTAAAAGAATAAAGTTTTATAATGCAGAAAGTACTCATTAAAACTAATGTTGAAGATAGGGCTGTAGAACATGTATTTCAATACTTACTGGACAGAGGTATGTTTTTCTCAGCATTTAATAATAATTCTAATACACAATGCCTTTTCCAAAGGAAATCAGTATTAGCTAAATTATGCCATTTTTTACAAACATAAAAGCATTTAATAAGTTCAGAGGGTGTTAGAAATGACAAAACATGCTGACTAATTTCTTGTGGCAAATTTCCTACTATGTCCATTCTGAAAACCAAATCTATTCTTAAATTTAACTAAGGGAATAAATTATTATCACAGAAAAAACTTTCGATTCAATAAATATATCATATTGAAATAATTATTGGGTCCCGCTTACTTTACCAAGTGATGAAGAAACGTAACGGAATGGTTAACAAGACTTTAAAAACATTCATAGATATTCACCCGTTCGGAGAACACAGATTATACGGTATTTACAGTATTATCAGTCACCACACATTAGCATTTAATAATTTCATTTTATTATCGTAAAAACAAGAAGCGGCGACTTCAGTTGCATGAAACCTCCTAGTTAGGTTTGACATGTGCTCACCTGCCAGTATGGGTTTCTAGTAAATCAATTATTGTAGTAAGTCAGTCATGGTGTAGGTGCTGACATTATTATATTTTATTTATTTTTTGTGTATTCTTTCATTTATTTTCAACCATATTAATGGCTCACAGTTGGAGAAATAAACAGTTTTGATTATGATGACTTCAGAATGTATTCCTGTAACTTTAGAGTTTGGGTGAGCAATTATTATTATTCTTTATTTTTATATTCTTGAATGAATGCTAATTGGTGTTGTTTCAGAGGAGGTGCAGAACTTCTGTTTAACAATCTCAAAGAACATGAACTTCAGTTGACTAATTTTCAAAAATGTGAGTTAATACTTAATAATTTTGTGAAAATTATGAGTTGTCTGTTAGGTACATTCATCATGATATTAAATTCAATTTGTCACTTATAATAAACACGTAAAGATTTTCACAATTAATGTTGAAGATTTTTAAATACCTTTCTTCTTTCATTATTTATTATGGCCATAAATATTAATAACTTGGTACTTTTTGATAAGATAGAAAAAATATTGTTTTGCAACATTTTTTGAAATAAATGAGTTTAACACCTTCAGTGTGAAATGAAAAATCTGTATTTATCCACAAGTGTATAATGGGGTCAATAGACCCTGTGCAGTAACTATCAACTATCATTCTGAAAATTGATTAGTTTAAAAATCATTTATTTTTCAACTCCTTTTTCAGACATTATGTTGGACGGATATCCTGAAATTCGGATATCCTAAATATCGAAATATAAATATATATCTGAAAAATGTTTCAGAATCATAATTGCCTGAGATTGAATCCAGCGCAATATCTTCGTCAGAAGATCTTCCGTCCAACATAATGTCTGAAAAAGGAGTGGAAAAATAAACGATTTTTAAACTAATAAATTTTTAGAATGATAGTCGATAGTTACTGCACAGGGTCTATTGAACCCGTTATACACTTGTGTATAAATACAGATTTTTCATTACACACTGAAGGTGTTAAATTCATTTATTTGAAAAAATGTTTTTATGTACAATATGTTTTTTATCTCACTAAAACAGTACTTGGTTGTTAATATTTATGGTCATAATATTCTAAGAAATATTAAGAATTCGAGTTACCCAATATGTATTATGGAGATAATATGGTTGGAGATCCTAATTTTCAAGTAGCTACTTATTTAATTTACCAGTGTCTGTTTGAACTATTTTCACAGAATTATTCAACAGATAATCCAAATCATCCGTTTTCTAATCTTCGTTATTTAAATTAATTATCTCATTCAATTATAAATAATAAATTTATACAAATATTTCACTCTTAAATAATTCCTCCGTTCACAAGACATAAGTCGAAAAGCGAATGAAAAGTTAGCCTATGAATAATATATTTGCTTGAGTAGAATCAAAATGACAACTTGAGCATCAAAGTAAAATAATTGTTGCACAAAAATTAAATATTTAAGCGAATATTATTTGCAATTTTATTAGGAAAAATTATGAAAATTTTAATATTTGTAAAGTACATCATTAATTGAATTATTAAAGAAATTCAATTATGAATTATGGTTCTTGTGAAAATGAGATAATATAAAAAGATTTTAATAAATTTCAATGTTCTGAGGCCGGGAGGTGCGAGGGTCGAGGGTAAAAGAATTGACAAAACAAATCCTTGGTTTGGTGCTAGGCTCTGGTCGAGGGTCGCTGTGCGGGGCGAGGCTTCGTTATGGTCAGTCCCATAGGAAACAATGTGTTTATTTTTTTCTTGATGCGAGGCACTAAGGGCGGTGTGGGGGTCGGTGCTCCGTTGTGGACGAGGCCTTAGACACAGGGTTAAATTGACCCCAATGACTGCACTAAACATGTTAGCAATCATTAAGAATATTTTAATAATAATACTAGGTTCTTCCTTTATGTAGTCGTTATTGGTTGTTTTTCTAGTGTACTGTTACACTGGTACTGTTCAATGTGAGGGTTGAGGATTAGCTTGGCAAATGTGCTTATTAGTTTTCTTTGCCAGCCCATGACAGCTAACTAGCGAAACCGCCATGAAATACAATAAATATTGTGGCACTCTCGACCGTCATATCCATCATGAGTTCCTTGTATGTTTATATATTGTAGGAGAATTTATTTTTAATGGTTGAATTAGATTGTTATATAATTATGTTTGTCAACATAAAGTAAGCAGTTGTTGATAAATTTAAATAATTGCACCTTTCATGACAATTTATTTTCACAGGGACTATACGTGAGTTACTTGTTTGGATGAAAGATAATTTGATAGCAGAAAGACCTGACCTCTTCTTTCATGGAGATTCCGTGTAAGTTACTAAGTTTGCTTTATTGATATATTTATACACAATTATTTCATAACCCAACAACTCTGACAACAAAACTGGATAGAAGCCAATAAATTCCACATAGTGGATAAAGATTAAAATAAAGTAGTTAATCACTTAAATTTAGTTTAAAACCTATACAATGTAATAATTTATTCTGTTATGTATATAGGTGTTAAACATATCCAAAAGTAAAGTGGCAGTATAACTTTAAAAATAAATAAATATTTTTTTACTAAATTTATGTGATCAACTACTATATTTTAATCTTTACCTAATATTTGTAATTAATTGATTTCTGCCCAGTTTTTCTGTCATTGTTGTTGGGTTGTGTAATAATTGTGCAAAAATAGTCTGGTTATAAAAGACCTAACCGAATCTGAAGGTTCAATGAAATGCCACTAACTATCGCTGTCTACATGTATCCCTCCACTGAACCCTAACAATACTTGACATAATCCTACCACATACATCTCCCCCTGGCACGTTTCTCGGTAGGTTCAGTTCTGATTACCTATTTTGGAATTTGTTTATTATCAAGTCTAACAACTTTATGCCCATTTTAACCGTTGTGTTGTTATTTGTTTAATTATATTTACTAGGTTTAGGCCTTGTAATTCACTAAGAATAATAAATACAAATAAAAAATATAAATGTTGTAATTTTGAAAGTATAGATATCAAAGGGGATAAGTTTATAAACACAAAAACGTCAAAAGTATATATCTAAAATAATGAAATTCGAGAGGAAATAAAAACAAGGTTAAAGTCAGGAAATCCTTGTTATTTCTCTGTTGCTGAAGCGATGAAAGCAGTTTGCCTCTACTGTATATGAACCTGAAAGTAAGAACTTTCAAACCTATTGTACTTCCTACTGTTCTTTATTGATGAAAAATGTAGCTGCTTACTTTAACACATTGACTGCCGGGTCGTAGCATATATGGCGCCGAGATTCCCGCCATGTGTGCTGGGGGCATAGCAGGTAAGGCTCACGCAATTTAAACTTCAAAGGTCTATCCTCCTTACCACTTGCTTGTTTTAATATAAAAAAGTTAAAAATATATATAATTTAAATTAATAATATTATTTAATATTTTAATAAAAATAAATTAATATTAATATATATATATATATATATATATATATATATATATATATATATATATATATATATATATATATTAATGTTAATAGTAAAAAGTAAAGAAAATAGGATGGAACAGGATGCCCGTTTTGGCATAATCAGGTGGGAGTCAAGGTGTAAGGGAAGAACTGTTCCTATATTCCTAGATTTAAGATATTTGAAAATAAATCATTACACAGAATAATTGGAATAATGGAGGGAGGTTTGTAGACAGAGATTGTTAGTACTACTTGCTTCAAACCTCCAGATTTATTTGGCTTTATTATTATTATTTTTTAAATCACTTCTTTTTCAAAATTGAGAATTATTTGTATTGGTTAATTTCACTCCAATAATTGATTTTCTTGATGCATAAGCTTGCCTTTATCCCTCCGTAGTGATGTTTTTTTTTAATCTAACACTAAGTAGGTGGCAATTTCTGTTAACTGTACTGTACGGTATACAAGTATAAATAAAGTTTTTTAAATCTAATTTTATATTCTTTAATTTAGTAAAAGGTAATATTTTTCAAAGATATAGTTGTTCCCAACTTATACCTTCAACCACCTAAAAACCACTGCCTGTGGTATATTTGATTTTTAATCCTAATGACCAAGCTTGCTAATTTTATTACTATATGATTCAATGTTTTTTGCAACCCCTTCAATGCTTGGACTGTAGGAATATAAGTTATTTGGAACATACACAAGGTTTCATCTTCTTTGATCCTATTGAGAAATAACTTTATTTCTCATCATAGTTTATTATTTACATTTATTATACAATAATTTTTTTTTCTTCTGTTTTACTTTTTTTATCTTTTTTTTAGTCGACCAGGAATCCTTGTGTTAGTAAATGACACTGATTGGGAATTAATGGTATGTATAAACTTAATTTATAGCATGTTTTTACTCTTTTTTTTTAAATAATTATTTCAGGAATGTTGCCTGATTATAGAGGCATGGCCTGTGCATGTAAGTCTTCAGAGCCCTATAGTATCAATCTGCCGTATTATATTTCCTTGTTTTTAACATTACCTTTAAATTGGTTTTACATCTATTCTCATAATTTTTATAATTTTACATTCTGCTGTACTTAGGGTTTATTAGTCTAAAAATGTTATTCGAGATCTCTGCTTGTTTATTTCTCTTTATTGAGCCCCTGAATCAAAAAATTTATTTTTTTTTCACAATTTTTAAGCACTGTTATTCTCTTTAAATTAAGAACTACATTCAGCAAAAATTGTTTATAATTGCTAGTTCAAGAGTTATGAAGAACTCAGTTCTGAGAAAAAGTCTTCCAGAGCTGTGATAGAGGTAGTTAAAATACATTCTGTTATCTAACGATAGCTGTCAGTAAAAGATTCTTTTGCTGTTTTAGTATAAAGATGAGGAGTATTATTCTTTGTTGATTCCACATTGAAAAATAAAAAAAATGGTAAGTTTTGTTCTTTTTTTTTTCTGAAATGTGGACCATTTAAGGAAATTAAATAGGATTTTTAAATGGTGTTTAATATTCTTTGAAATCAAATAATATTTAATAAAAATTCTAATACCTTTAGAATATATATTGATTTATTATCTTTTTTAATTTTGCCTTATTTAGAGCCGTGAAAAGGATCTTAGCAATATTAAACTGTTATCCACAATGTTGAGACAAGATGGTGGACATACTAAAATTAGATTTTATTTTATTTTTACATCTGATATCACACAGGGAAGCCATAGACACGATTAATGGGGAGAATAGTGATAATAACAAAAATAAAAATGATTTTTACAGAACAATTAAACTAAAATAAAGTTTAAGCTTCAAAGATGAGGACCAAGGACAAAAAACACTTGAAAATGGACAGACCAGTCCGAAACGCTGTGTAAAGAAAGTTGCTTAGTAAAGAGAAGAAGTAATGATGGGTTTATAATTATTTCCTATTATAAACAATCAGTTTAATGATCTCTACCCGTCGAAACGAAGAATTTAGAAAAAGAACAATAAATGATTATGAATGAACTTAAGATATTCATATGCAGTGGGAAAGCTAGTAAGTTATTCAGATTAGGAATAGAAAAAATAATTGGTTAACTAGTTATTTAGAGCTCCAAATAACTTGAAGAAATTAACTAGTTTGGATTATAACAACTATTTTTGATGAAAATAATTTAATTGTGTTTGTTAATAATTTGTCTAGCCTAAAATAACAGTTTGTTTAAAATATTTTAAACAATCTATCATCTTTTTCCTCAGCCCTAATAATTTATTTATAATATCTAACTTAAATATCTAGGCTATAAAATCTTTAAGAAGTTGAAATTGACTAATTATTTATACATTCAAATGTTTCAGGGGGAACTGGATTATGAAATTCAAAGGAAAGATAAAATAATGTTTATTTCTACTCTCCATGGTGGTTAAATAAAGGCAAATTAATGTATACATTTTTAATGAAGCCTGTGTGTAAATATAGTTGTGTATATTGTCAGTGTTACAAATAAATTTTATTATCTAATTGATCTACCATAACTATGTTAATTTTTGTTACATTTTTTCTTGCTGCATTTGCTATTGGTGATGCATTTTATAGTGTGTATACATTGTGTTAAGTGATTAAAACTGAGTGCCTGATCTTTTCTCAAAAAATTGAATAGATGCTCTAGTAAGGTGTGAATAAAGAGAAGTTACTCAATGAAAACCAACAGCACTTTCTCCAAGGAGGAGTGGTGACTCACAGTATCTGCTCACTTTTATAAGTGAATGAAAACAAGGACTTGCTTAAAAATGTAAGTACTCAAGAAATAGCTGATAATCTACTCATTTTTAGACTCAGCTTGTTCAAGTTGACATTTTCATTCACAACTTTGAGTTATTATCTATTTTGCTGAAATCTGTGCAGTTTGGAAGGCTACTCTTGAAATCGACTATCAGGCTCTTTATTGCTTTGATAAAGTTAACATGGAGTGGATGAGTGATCAATGCCACAAAAATATTAAGTTTATAAACCCAGTGAATAGAAAGATCTTTCTAATTTAAAATTTATTAGCAATTACATCATCAAATTATCGTTTTAAGGTCCTGTCCTATCATCAATGGTCATAAAAAAACTAAATTTAAAATTATATAAGAACAGGAAAAATTTTTTTAATGTAACAAATATATTAAATAATGAATCTGACATACCTTATTATATGGTGCATATCCAAAAAGAAAAGAACTCAAATGTTTGAAAAAATACTTGTTTATTATGCATTATCTTATTATTTTTTTAAAATATGGTCCCCCCCCTCTCTCTCTCTCTCTCTCTCTCTATATATATATATATATATATATATATATACATATACACATACATACATGTGGTCTTAATCAATATCTCCAAAGAAAATATAATTATTTTACGTACAAGTTATTTTACTTTGTTCTCTGCCTAATGAGTGGAAGAATAAATGGTACAGGACCAGAGATCATTAGGTGAAGACCAAGGTAAATTCTTTTTCTGTCCAGATCCAAATCCCCATGAAAAAATGGTGGACGTCATTGTGGCATGAGAAACTAAGGGCAATGCATGGCGGCCACCATACGGTATACTGATTATATTGCTGAAGCAATTTCCTAGAAGAGGTATAGCACATCCAGCCAATCTATACACCTCCTACTAAACGAGCTATGCTCTCACCAGTGTTGAAGACCAGAGCTCAGCCAACCGACTGCAGACCCATAAGCCTATTTCCTTATGTGAACAAGGTATTTGAGAAAATTATCTCAAAACCTATTGCTGGGAGATTGTTTTGATCCCACCCAAGCTAGCCTCTGCCCAGATCACCATCTGGTGAAACTTCAAGCGGAAGTAAGCCAAAATACGTCCGAGAACGAAGTGACAGTGACAGTGATTTTGATAGACTGCAAGGAGGCGTTTGGCTCAGTGTCCCAAGGTCTTCTATGTAAGGCACTGCAGGACGAGTTACATGAGCTGCTCTATACACTACTGCAGTAATTTCTGGAACACCCTTCAACGAGACTATGGGTTGAGGTGGCAGTGTCCGGAGATGTCGCACTCTCTTGCGAGTGACCCCCAAAGGTCTATGCTAATACCAATACTGTCCGCAATGTACATGGCTGAAACTGCTGAAGCGTGGCATAAGAAAGCTACTGTAGTGGCATATGCCGATGATATAGCGATCTACAGTAGCTCCACAAGCTTAACCTGAGTTCCACAGCTGGCGGAGAAAGCGTGTGAGGAGATCACAAAGAAACTGGAGGGACTAAATATTACAGTTAATCCCATGAAGACCGATTATATTATTTCCTCCTTCCAGAAGAACAAGCGTTCTCTTCCTAAGGTTTATAGGGTAGCGGGTAGAACAAATAGGCTGGCAAACAGCATAGTGTACTTCAATTTCACTATCGACAAGCATCTGACACTTTATTGCCATTGCCAGAAGATCAGGTTGGTGAAGACCAAGTCTTGCAGACTAAACCACCTGACATCGCCCAATCTATCTCTCCCTCTCAAATTATTATTTTATAAAAGCGTAATAAGACCGGCCCTTATTCATGGAGCGCCTATATTAGCTAACATAACGGAAACAAAACTCCAGCAGTTTCAGATCAGCGTGCTGTAACGAATTAGGAGACACACCAACTTACAGATAATAACAACGGACTTACTCCATACGGCCTTCGAATTACCGATAGTTACTGATTTTATCAAAGGGAGGCATATCAGATTTTTTAATGGCCTCAAACAGATGACGAACCCACTATTCAGGACTCTGACCCCTTGAGGACGTCCACAGAGGTGGCAAACACATAAAAAGCCTTAGACTGAGGACAATTAACTAACTAGACTGACACAAGACAACTAGTGAACCACGTCACTAGAAACTAATTTCTTAAATCCCACACAAAAATTCCTACTCCTCATATTTCTCCTTCAATGCAATAGATGAGTTCCCGTCCTACCCACTACCTTTATTCTCCGAAAATCAACTCCACTTCTCACTTTCAAAAGGGCATATGCCTATAAATTTAAAAAAATTGTTTTTCCCTTTTTTTAATTTCAATTGAATGAACTAAATCGAACCCCATCAAAACTGAGCAAACCCTTGCAAGGATCAAATTAAATATTTGTATCAAAAGGGAACAAAAATATTCCCTGCAATGCTGTTAGCATGTTTATTTTCAAAAGAGAACATATCCCTGTTTAATTGTTTCAAACCTGACAATTTCAAAAGGGCACATCCGAAATGCCAATCCAGTGTCCACGTTTTGAACTAGATTTTTCTCACAGTATTTACTTAATTGTAGATACGGAACTAGGGACATGATGATGCCAGTCGAACTCGAGGGAGTTGACTTAGTGATGAGCCTGTTAGGGCGCCGTAAGGATTACAACAATTGCACCCTTGAACAGCCTTTCCCTGCAGCACCAACTCTGGAACGCTGGCTATAATCTGAACTGACCAATAATTAGTCAATATGATTGTTTTGTCATATGCATTTTTTTTTCTATTTTATTTGAAAGTTAAAATTATAAATGTGAAAAAATTATTATAGATGTGAATTATAAAGGAAACTCATAACAAAAAAAACCGAATGCCTTTTTTTTTTTGTAACTTATTTATTACTAAATTCATTTAATTTAATTTATCAAATAATTTAATTTCATTACTCAAATATTGATTATAAAAAAATTCTTCTATATTGATTTAAAGAGAAATAAAAGGAAACAAATCTAATTTAAAATCAAAATATAAATCTTATAAGTAACTATTAATATAAAAATAACTATAATATTAAAATAAATATTATTCTTTTGACAAATTATCAACCAAATCTATAATCTAAATAAAATAATCAAATAACATAATACTCTAAGATAACAAACTAAAATAAAAATTAATTGCGCAATTAATGCATGTCTAAATAACCTGGGTGATTCGGTAAGGTGTTGAAAAATAAAGTTGTTTGTAGGTTGTGTTGGTCGGCCGGTGGTTCAGCTTACGATTTTCTTGAACATTCGGGCGTCGATGGTCGTTGTACCTGAGATTTTCTTGATAGTCGGACGTGTTATAATTAAAAGAAAAAGGGGAAAAAAACGGCCTCCCAATTGCCGATAACCGAAAGTTCGTTTGACTTTTCGGAAAATTAATCTTAATTAATGAGATTAATGATTGTTAGCATTGTAAAAAAAATGTTCGGAACACGAGAGTATCAACTCACAACTCTAAAAATAGATGTGTTCCCGCGGACGATATATGGCCAACTGACTTCTTAATCCCCTTTGTTCGCTTTGTAGACAGAATGTAAACATTGATGTGCCCTATTTCGTGAACAATAGCAATGTTATCGCTCTTATCCCTACCGACCACCCATGGTTAATGAAACTTAGAAATAAGTCACATATTTTTCATTTTCAATTAAACAATTAGCGGCTGCAACAGAGCCAATAGAACAGAGGAACTTCCCGCTTCGATTCTCCTATTGTCAAATAAGCTCCTCTGAAACTTTTCTCGATTGCTGCTATCACACTTGTCAAATGTTTCAATAGTTTAAGTATCGATCGGTTAAAATTAAAAATAATGGAACGTTCCGTGAGAAATTTCTATGAATCGCCTAAAGGCATTTAGAAATATTGGCCAAGTAGACGACCTAGTCAAATAAAAAATACGGACGCCGCTGCCAATCATTAAACCAAACCGAAAAATCTTACAATTAAATATTTTATGATTAACGTTACAAAGAAAAATCTTCCAATGTGCAAAGATTTTTTTCGTTTTGATTTAAGTCCATCCAACAAACGACTGCTTAATATAGGGAAATCTATCCACCGTGAAGAACTGCCACTAGATAAACGAGGCACAGATAAAAAGTCAGGAAAAACTAAGATAAGTGAAGGGTAGTTTTTTTTACCTTACGTAGATTTTTACTATGGTAGAAGAAAAGAGCAAGCACGTGAAAATCGCTCAAGATGTATCAGTATTCAGTAACGTCGCTAAACCTTAATGTCACATTGTTGTTTTTTTTTACTAAGTTTTCATCAACGATTTCAACATTGGCTTTTCTTCAACTGCAACTGATGCTTGTGCAACATGCATTAGATTAAGAGGCGTGATGGAACACGCGGACGAAGTTAATCACGCGAACTAATTACACAGCACTTGTATTCTCATTCGTATTTATACGATACTGAAAAATTTTCCAAATTGGATATGTGCCTTTTTGAAAGTAAACTCCTCATACATTGCTGGTCAGGATGGTGCAATCGGATGTATGTTATTCATTTCTTCCATTTTATACTTAACAAATTTACTTCTACTTCATTGGCTATTGACGCTTAACCTTTCATTAACCTCTCGGTAATAATACGAGACACCTTTCAGTTCTTGTGAAGACTAAGATTAAGAAGTTATGGAATCTGATGATGAAAACAATGTTAAGCGAAAGCGTAAAGTACCTGCTCAAGATTTAGGTGGGAAAAGAAAGAAGATTATAGATCTTGTGGATGTCGAAAAAGAAAGGTTAGTTATGTTGTTAGGACCTTTGTACTTATTTAGGTATGTACACGTTGTTCAAATGGTTGAATTGTAAAATAGGAATAAAGTTGCTTAGTTATCATTGAAGTTTCCTTTTTATCGTTAGTAGAATTGACAATGTGTATAAGTGAAATTGGGATTCCATGAAGTTCTTTAATATGTTTTTGTAGTTAAAACGTAATTCTTTTTAGTTTCTACAATTAAATTAAAGAAAGTTTTTGTTTTATTGGTAGTTTATCATGTAAATAATGTTGTTAAGTTTAATATTGTAAAGAGTCAGGCTGAACTCAGAAATTGAAAACAGAGTGTGCAAAGCTAATGGTGTATACTTCCAGTTTAATAATACCATAGTTGGCAAAAAAAAAAGAAATAACCTGAGACACAAAGTTAGTTATTTTTAAGACAGAGTTATTTCCAGTTCTCATGCACTTAGCAGATCATTCATTGGATTGCCCTTTAGAAGGCAGACTCAATTCTGCTGAGATGAGATTCTGTAGGCGAGTAGTTGTGAAAACGTGAAGGGATTGTGTCTGAAATGAAATCATTAGGTTTGAAATGCCCATCCCTAAAAATAAGGATTGAGGAGCATCAACTGGAGATAAGGCCAGAAGGAGACGACCCATTGGCAGACTGCAAATCACGTTTATTGAAAAGCTGGGTTGAGAGCGTGGAAAACATTGAACCAGATGATACATATGTTACCAGTCGAAATGAATGGAAGAAGTGGGGTTGGGCAGGGTGAGCTCAAGGCTAAAAGGCACTGAAGAGTTGGGTCTTTTTTACTTAAGTATCGCCAGTTACTTTTTTATAAATCATATGTTATAAAAGAATAAATCTTTTATTGAAAATTTATGTTCAACATTAGGTAAATACAAACTTTGAAAATAACAAATAATCAAAATATTTAACAATCTTCATTTTCTGGAGACCTACAGTTTCTCATTGTCTGTAATATTTTATGAAATAAATCTGAACCTTTAAATCTTCTCCAAACAAACTCACAAAGATATGAGTCAAGCATACTTCTTCTTGTCCCACAGCCTACATTATTGCATCTTTTAACACTAGACCACAAAGATTCCACTTTTTGTGCCTAGCTTTTCTTTACAAAATTTGGTAGTGGTGTAATTTTTAGACATGGCATAAATTAATAATAATACTTTTTGGATAGGCAATTTACAAAAATTTAACCACGTACCTTTGTAGATGCTAATGTTTTACTAGCAATTTTTTAGGTTACAACTCCACATAGCTTTTATCATTTTTGGAAATATATAATTTCATGTAATGTCCTCAGGAACATTTTGTTTTTCTGTGTAAAATTCCATTCATCATCATTTTGATGCCCTTCATTTGTGATGAAAGAATGTTATTTAATTGTAACAAGTTTATTTGTTTTAAATTTCACACTCAATAAAACAATATGTTTATGATTCAGGTTATAACCTCATTAATAGAATCGTAGTTATTTATTAAATCATATGCATATGACAAATCTATTACAGTTATTAAAAAAGTAACTGCTGATACTTAAGTAAAAAAGACCTGAAGAATTAGTGAAAGAAGAAGATGTTAATTTATAAAAGAAACATTTTTAAAATATTGATAGAATAAAATCTGCAGAATTAGTCATAAAATGATACATAGGTTTATAAACAAATCTACTACCTATTCATACTCATAAAAAAACAAAATGCCTCTTAAGATTTAGTATTTGTTTAATGTACAGTTCTTCGATGGGGTGAATTTTGCTGCTGTCATTTTATTATGAAAAATAATCATTCATCTTCTTAGTCCATCATCACAGTGTGGAAAGCCTCCAAGCATCTTTTTCCTGGACTTTCTCTTCTCCGTGTCCTCTTCTGTCAGGCCTCCTTGAATCCTTCCTCCCAGGTCTTCTCCTCGGTCTCGTCTTTCCGTTTCTTCTTCTCCTGTGGCTCTTGCCACGTGTTCCTCTAACATTCTCAAGACATACCTAAAACACAGCCGTGTTTCAGGTAAGCTCCTTATCTGATCTCACATCCAGGTTGGTTCCTAACGTGCTATTCTTAATTTCGTCTTGTCTTCTTTTGCCCTTAACTATTCTCAAATAGTACATCTACAATATGTAGAGTTGGGTTTTATTCTTGATAGTGAAAATAAAAATAACAATTAGCTAGAAATATTATTTAGATTTCAAATTATATGCTTTTTTGTTTTCTTTCACATACATAGTCTACTTTTTCCTTTCCTCCATTTTAGGAAACTGCTTTGTGACCTTCCCCTCTGCTTCCTCATCATTTTCACCTTTGCTATAAACATTTTAATGCAATCATATAGTTTCCAAAGCATTGAAATAGTATGGAAAGTAAACTGCTGCATACAAGTATTACATTAATCTGTTATTTTCACTTTTGTGATTTATATGACATTAATTCTTTTCACTTTAATGTATCCAGAACAAAAAATAATTAATTAATTGCCACTTTATTTATAAAAAATAAAATTCTGAGAAAAATAAACGTTACCTTGGAACTCCTCATGATATGATGACTTCTTTGAGCCTTTCTGGTGTAGAACTGAGGTTTTCAATGCTTTCTTGACCAATATTCCCTCATTACTCTCAGGCTGCAGTTTTAAGCCTATTCAATGTATTAAGGATTTTTTAAGCAGCTCTCCATCTTATCCCAAATATGCTCAATGGGATTGATCTTTCTTTTCCAGTGGTATCTCTAATTATGTGGTTTTTACCCTTTGAAACATTTTGGCCTTACTCTATCCCCTGCCTTACCAATCTAGCTATAGTATGTCACGCCATTTTACCATGTTCTTATGCTAACTGACTATCCTCTACAGTTTAATTGATATCTACAGCTGAATAGGTGAATTTGATTCTTGTTTCAAAAGCAAAGCTTGGCAAAAATGAAACTTTATTATCGATATATTGATTTTATAAATGACTATATTGTATGTTAACAGATTAGAAAAACTTGTTTTGGGAGATGCATCGTACATGCTTAGAAATCTGGGAGTTGGTGACAATGATTCAGGCGTGGAAGATAGTTTATCTGCTGATGAAGCTGGAAGACAGCCTGCATGGGAGGATGACGATGACTTAGGAATTAGCACGTATGCTACAATTGGTTTTATAGTTTTTAAATTTTTTTTTAATCTGAATTTTATATGATTTTTATGAGAATTGTTGACAATAATCAATTTTAGATCTGAAGATCTATCAACTCATGAAGAAAAACTTAGAAAGAAATTTTCACAAACTTTCGGGCAACCCTCTTGGGCCAAACTTGGGCAAGAGTCAGTGAATGCAGAAGTTGATGAAGATGCTGTATTACTTCGGGTAATTTAATGGTCAGTTAATTTAATTATTTAGACACCTTTTCTCGTTAAATTTATAATTTTAATTTTCTATTATAGAGTTCTGGGAATTTGATCACCAAACCAACATACTTACCTCGAAATATTATTAATGTTAAACGTCTTGCTTCATTGAATAATGAAACTCGAAATGAAGGTCCTATTTTAAAATGTGTAGAATTTCATCCTACTAGCACGGTTGCTTTAGTGGCTGGATTATCAGGGACAGCATCCATTTTTCAAGTAAGATATATTTATATATTTTGACCCTACAGTGCAGCAATACTTGAATAATCTGATTTGATTCATATACCGGGTTGCTATTTCATTCATTAATTATTGCACCCATGATGCTTATTATAAGTTTTACTTTATTATTAAAGTTTAATTAATATTATCTAATACATTTTCCAAGTACATAAATTTGAAATTATTTGTCTGAGTTTTGATATTTCTTTATTTTATGTATATAGGTAGATGGTGTAGCAAATAGTAAACTAGCTTCTATTCAGTTTGAACGCTTCCCAATTCGATGTGGTCATTTTTCTGCTGATGGAAAACAATTCATTGTTGGATCTCAACACCATTCCTACTTTTATGTTTATGACATGATGGAAGGTTCAACAATGAAAATTATAACACATCATAACATGGAACAAACTAATATGAAGGTTACCTTCAATCTCTATTTGTACTTACAAATTTATGTCTTAATATGCATAAATTATTAAAGTGATGTTTTAGAACTTTGAGGTGTCACCTGATGGAAGATTGATTGCAGTAGCTGGACGTTTTGGACAAATTCACCTACTTTCTGCAGCCTCCAAGGAGTGGATTGCTAATTTATCAATGAATGGAAATGTAAAATCACTTTCATTTAATCCAGATGGTTCATTTCTTTATTCCCATGGAGGTAACAAGCATTTCTTGTGTTTTAGTTTTCCTTTTATGTTTTTATTTTTTCAAAGTTAGTATTATTGCTGCTTAACTGATAACATTCTTTCGAAAATGTGGTTCGATGTAGTGATAAAATAAATCAAGAGGTTGTTTTTGACTCTATTAACTATTTTAACATGGAATATATTTATTGGGATGATATATTTACTTTTATTAAGAAGAAGAAAAGAAAGAAAAAGAACTTTTATTTTAATTTATATGCAATAAGTTTTATTTTAATCTTAATAAAAAAAGTAAATGTTCTGAAACAGATATTTTAAACGAATTAATGAATAACAAAACACTTTAACATGTATTGCATTGTTTAATTTTGTTGGACTGTAGTTTAGTGCATCATGGAAAAAGTATTTTTACTTTGATCCAATTTAATTGAAGGCTTTATTTTATTTTCAGATTTGGGAGAAGTCTATGTTTGGGATATGAACTCTCGAAGTCTTGTTACAAAGTTTGCTGATGAAGGCATATTAGTCGGAACTTCAATGGCTGCATCCTATGATTATCTTGCGACAGGATCATCCTGGGGTGTAGTCAATTTGTATGAAAGACCTGAAAAATCAGTCTCTCAGCCTAAGCCACTCAAAGCATTTATGAATCTCGTTACTCAAGTTACTTCTTTGAAGTTCAATTCGACCCAGCAGATTCTTGCTATGGCTTCTGATGAGAAAGATAATCATGTTAAGTTGGTAAGTTTCATATAAATTTTTAAAATTGTTTTTCTTTATTTCCTTTGTTTTTTCCTTTCTAATTATTATTGTGTATATTATTTACAGGTTCACCTTCCTTCAATGACTGTATTCAGTAATTTCCCTTCTTTCAATTCTCAGTTAGGAAGAGTGCAAACATTAGACTTTTCACCCTCTTCTGGTTATTTTTCTTGTGTCAATACTAAGAGCACTGCATTCCTGTACAGGTATGTGTAATGAAATAAGTATTCAATACTATTGAATTATCCAATTATAATAGAGTCTCGATAATCAGAGTTGGATGGGACCGGGTCCACCTCGAATTATCAAAAAACTCGGATTAAAAAAATAACCAACCCGTATTTCAGCATGTATTAATTTTAAAGCGTATGTACATAAATGAATTTCAAACCTTATATTTATATATAATCCTCTATTTCTCTATTCTCTTGCAAGACCCCTGTTTTGGTACCTACTCACATCCTCTATTTCTTGAAAAAAAGAACGTCTGCAGCTGATTTCATCTTGTTCCACGTATTCCAATGCTTTTTCTAGTTGGGCTTGTTATATTCATTTCCATAGTCTTATTTCATTACCGACTCGTCTTTATTTACTAATTCAACTACCATTTCATCAGAGAGTTCCTCACTATCGTCACTCGCAAGCCACTGTTTCAGTGCTTCAACATTGTCTTCTTGGTCACAGCCAGGTATATTCGATATCATGTGCAATAAAGCTTGATTAACTTCATTGTTAATATCGCCATTAGGTTTTTTGTTACCTTGTGCTGCCCCCTCTTCTCTGTCCCTCGATTTATAAAGTTTTTACCATGATTTTTGTATAGCTTTTCTGGTAATTTCTGTCCTAGCAATAGATTGTATCATTTTTTTAGGAATGTATAATAAATAAATATTACATTTATGAACATTATAATGTTTTTATAATTTGGAAAGGATCTTTTGAGGTTTAAAAAAAAAGAAATTGTAAAAAAGACTAGGATTACAGAGTCTCCACTGTATCTGAAATATTTATGAGCAGTGTTTATTGCTGGGAACCATAACCTATTTTGAAGGGGCCACAAAATATCAAACATTCAATTGGCAGATGAAAAAGGATATTGTATTTTATAAAAATTAATATAATGTATCAGTCGCATTTTATTGGAGTATAATATAATGCAAGCAATTATAATTTTGTGAGTGATCCATTTTTATCAGATTGTATGCTTGTGCCTGCATTTTTAGATGTATAGGTTCATTTAAAAAGAATTTATTTATCCATGTAATTACCATATGAATTTCTGAATTATGTGTTGCAGAGAGCTTTGTATAGTTTAACAACTTTATAAAAGTCTACCATCCATTTGTTTTCATGTTTATAAATATTTGATTTTGTTGCTACAGATTTATCTCTAAACCTTAAATATTTCATCAATTAATTAAAATTACCAACGAGACTTCCAAATTGTCAGCCTGAGGAATCGTATTTTTAATTTTTTGTGGATTGTGAAATAATTAAAACCATAATGTCTTCTCTTTTTTTTCAGGTTAAGGCATTTTGGAAATTACTAATTTATTCGAGAACTTCGTTTTCTTGACAGTTTTTCGAATAATAAAGAATGTTTTATGTACCAAAAAGATCTATCCCTTGGATTATGATTTATAAATATGCTAAGAGTTATGTAAATAAATAACCGAATCCTGTTTTTGTAGATAATGTATGTTATTTCATGAAATCATAATGTTATACCTGTCATACAAATATATTTTTTTTTTAATAAATCCTCTTCCAACATTTAAAATTTGTATATATATTTTTATTAATTGTAATTTAAAAAAATATTTCATAATATTTTAAATAAATTCTTAGTTATTTATTTTGTTTGATTTCATTTCTCCTATATCTTTTTTATTAATTTTGAAAAATAAGATTATCATTTCACATGTTTATAAATTTGTACGTTTTTTTATGAAGTTAGGCCTGAGTGCACTGGGGACTTCTTTATAAAAATCAATTTGATGGTACTATAGTAAAATAAAACTCAAAACACTACAACTTGCTTAAAATTAGAGCTATCAAATTGAGATTAGTGCTATTTTATTCAGCATGGAAAAAAAAAATGGTCATTTAACTATTTTTCTATTAATACAATATGCTAAAAAAGCTGCAAATTATTACAGAATGGTTTATTATTTCCGAATAATAATAATTCAAAAATATCTGATCTGTCCAAGCTAAAGAAATCAAGCAGTAGGCACCAAAGGAAAAGAAATTTGAAGCCTGTCATAAGATGATCTGCATGAATGCCGAACTGGAAGTGTTAAGAAGAAACTGTCAATGAAAGTAGGCTGAGATGGTTAGGACATGTTTTTTTTTTTTTTTTTTTGGAGAAGTAGTCTACAAAGTACAATACGCTATATCTCAGCTATTACTGGTCCGATTTTTTTCTTGTAGGAAATTTCATCAGCTTTCGCTTAAATAAAATAAAAACAGCAAAAATAAATGTTTGCGGACGGATTTTTTTTTTTATTCGATATTTGGATTCTATGTATCTTGAAATGTAAAATCTCAAATTTTGAGGGAGGGTTACAACAATTTTTTCCTTGGTTGATTACAAAGATCTATTGAAAATAATAAACCAAAAGCATTTAGAGATATAGATTTTTTTTTCATTTTAATGCCTTGTTATGCTGATTCCAAAACACCTTACATTTCCCCTCTTATCTTTATAAATGGCCGAGTTATGGGCTTATTAGATCTGTAATTGGCCGCCATTTTGAAACAAACAGACGGATGGTAGTGTGGAGTTCCGAGGATCATTCTGGGTTGACCGAATCTCAAGAAAATCGGTCCAGCAGTATCGGAGAAAAGCCACGGACGGACAGATTTTTTTTATTCGATATTTGGATTCTACTTATCTTGAAACGAAAACCAACAAAATTTTCCTTGGTCAGTTACAAAGGTTTATTATTGAAAATAATAAACCAAAAAAAAAGTACCAACAAATATAAAACCGTAAAATAATCAATTACATTTTACTTTCCCTTACCTATATACGAGCTATATAGTAAGGGGAAATATTGCGATCGTGAAAATTTTCGAATTCGAGTTTTCGACGGAAATACACGTTTTAAGATCTCCTGAGTCCAAATGATCAAGTCTCGCAAAATGATCTGTGTGTATGGGAACAGTCTAGCTCAAAAACGAAAAGTTATACGATACGGAAATTATGTATTTAAGGTTGGCACATGCATGTGTTGTTACAGCAACATTTTCATCAAAATCGACTAACCGGAAGTGCCCTTTATATAATCGATTATACACTTTTTTACAATTTTCTCGAAAAGGGCTTTAACGATTTTGATGAAACTTACCTAAATTTTTCTACAGTACATCACCGAGGAAATGCAGGGAAAAAAGTTATGATGAAAAGAATATTTTATTTACGCATAACTTCAAAAGCGTGCAATTGATGGTAAATTATGTATGGAATTGTATGAAAGGTAATTAAATTATCTAAAAACCAATAAAAGAATCATCAAAATCGGGCTAACTTGAGCAAAGATACAGCGCATCGGACTAGCCGGAATTAGCTATTATATCATGGATTTTACAATTTTCTCGTAAACGGCTCCAACGATTTTGGTGAAACTTGCCTAATGTCTTCAACTTAAAGACGTTTAACTTTTCATTTATGTAGTATATCAACGAAAAAGTGCAGGGAAAAAAGTTATGATGAAAAGAATATTTTATTTGCACTTAACTTAAAAAGCATGCAATTTATAGTAAATTATGTACAGAATTATATGAAAGGTTATTAAATTATCTAAGAAACAAAAACAAATCCTCAAAATCGGACCAGTATTAGCAAAAATACAGTGTATTTAATGAGGAGCATAAAATAGATGGATAACCGAGCGCATCCGAAAGGAGATGGATGCGACCGACCCTCCTCTCACCGATCCGCCAATCTGTTGTAAACAATACGCTCTGTAACAAAGTAATTTAAGAATACAAAAGCGGAAATTAACTTAATAATTTATACTTTCACATTATTTAATGGAATGAAAACGTTTCCTTGGAAACTAAACCAGAAACTTTTAAAATATATTTGCAACTTGACAATGCTAAAATATATAGGTAGTGTACAGAATTGTTGTACTATAATCCTTTAAAACTGTTTTATTGTACTTAAGTGGCAGAAGAAGTGAATGTTGCTGAGTTTATTAGAAGCAGTGTTTATGTGAACTCTTTAAAATTATATTAAAAAGATAATTATTATAGGACGTTAAGGGAAAGTTGTGTGATGCGCGCAATGCACCAGATTTTTTTCTATCTATTTGATCTTTAATCCTTAGTTATTGTTTCAAAATATGTTAAAGCAAGTTGTTCACTTGCATTCATATAAATGTTGACAATCAGAATCTTTTCTCAGTTTTTGCACTTACTAGTGTGATATTCTGAACTATATTCGAAGAATCATCAAATAATATTATTTTTTTCATGCAAAAATAATATTATTAAAAATTAAAATTAAAATATTAATATTAAAATTTGGGTAAATTTACAAGCTTGAGAAATAAATGAAGGTAATATGGAGAAAAAAAGATGAAAATGAGGAGAGCACTTAAGTAATAGAAGTAAACAACATGTTTTTAACGGTTAAAAATAAGAGTATTTTTGATTTAAATATTTTCACTCAATAAATATCATTATTGGGTGATTTTAAATCTGTTCTCAAATAAATCAGAGTTATTTCATGACAAAAATCAAATAATTACTTAAATTATAAAAATCAAATCATGACTAGATTTGATTACCTAAAAATTACCTAAAAAAAATAATTTTCAAATTCAATCCCTGTCAATAAATCTTAAAAGTAATTGATATATCTAGGCAGATAGATAAATTATATTTATTTGACAATAAGAGGATATATATATATGCATATATATATATATATATATATATATATATATATATATATATATATATATATATATATATATATATATATATATATATATATATATATATATATATTGCAGACAATGGACATATATATATGTAATGTGTTTTGATGCATTATATATTAAAGTTACATTATAACAAATACATTTATTCAAACAAATATAATTAGAGCATCATTTAACCAACAAATAATTAAAATGTATTTTTTTTAAATGGATGAACTAAAATTGATGTGGATAATTAAATTATAATTTTTTTATTTTAAAATTTGGTAAAGCTGATATATTTTCTAAACTTATACATTTAATTTTATAAAATGAATCGAACAAATTTAGTGTCATCTTATAACAAAGAGAAAAGTATGTAAGAGAATGTGCAACATAGCAACTAGCTGGTTGCTAGGGTAAGTTGAACTCCTGTTCTCAAAGAGACAACAGCGAGTTATTGATTAACAAACAGTGATAAAGCCAGTATACTTTTGTCTCTTGTTCCGTCATGATCACTAATTCAGCAATAGCTCCTGAGATTACCACAGTTGTAAGTTTTTCATGTACTTAAGTTAAAAATAACAGAATTTTAATTTATTTATTTTGTAATTGGTAGTGTGATTTTTAAAATTAAATATTTTATTTAATATTCTAGCAATCATATCAGGATTATTGTATAATTTTATTCAAAGTTCATTATACTTACATTTTTATTTGATATTAAATAAAATTTCATGTTATAAAATATTTTTTAAAAAGTAATTTTTCATTTTGAAAATATTGAATAATTAAATGAAACTTGTTAAAAACAGTTATTGCCAATATATTTTTTTAAAAATTTATTGCCAGTAATTACTAAGGAAACATCTGTTGTCATCCCTAATAAATATTATAATATTGATATATTTTTGTTTAGCTCTATTTATATTTAATAATTAGATGTTTTTCTGTTGTTGAGTAGTTTAATTTTTATTTTAGCTTCAACCAAGAAAGCCTCTTGATGCAAACAGATATGCTACAAAAAAAACCATTGCTCAGGGCATGCTGGATATTGCCCTTCTTACTGCAAATGCATCCCAGCTCAAATATATACTTCAGATTGGGGATAAACATGAATTTTATTCGTTAATGCTTGGCCTCATCACAACTTCAATCATTCTACAGGTAAAATTAACCAATTAAATATTGAAAAGTGTTTTTTAGATTTTAAGTTTACAATATCGTATTTGACATCAGTCATTTTTTATTTATGGATCCAAACTTCATTCATGTTGATCTAATAGTTTGTTTGAGTGTGAAGAATTTCTGAAATAATTGGGATTGATTTTATTTTTTGTTTTGTTTGGTAATACCATGACAACCAATGCCACAAGTGATATGAACGTGTAGTAATATCTTTGTAGAGTAAAAAAATTAAATAATTTGGATCAAGATTGATTTATGGATTCCATGTTATCTGCATCTAACCTTGAATATTGATAAGCCTTATATATGGTACTATTATTAGTATAAATTATTATTAATTTAAAAAACAAAACAAATCTGTATTTAACTGATTGGTTTTATTTCCGATTTATTTGTATAAATGCAAATACTCCTTTTTCAATATTAAAAAAAAAAGTTTATGCTTACCAAGATTTAAAAGTTTTCACCTCCATTAATATTATTTTCTCTTGTCGTTAATCAAACTAAATATAGCAGATGTATATTTTAATAAAGATTAATAAATTTTATAACATCCCATCCCCTCCCCATCAAAAATTTGCAGTAACTATCTTATTTAAGTTACTAGTGAATAAAAGGTACTGATTTCCAAAATGCACGTACTTCCTGTAAATATCCACATAAAATGTTTTATTTTTCTTTAATTTTAGAGAATAAAAAAATATATAAAACAGATAAAGCAAATATTTATTAAGAATACATTATACACGATGCAATTATGAAAAACAAATATAAATAAAAATAATCAGTTATTTTTTCACCAGTTTCATTTAAATAAGTTTTATTTACTCCCCCACAAGAAAAAAAATTGGAGTGTTACTATATTTTATTACCACACAAGTCTTGATTTCGATTTCACAAACAAACCCGAATCAACCTATATCTATAATGCCAACAATTTAAAGACTAGTTACTTGGGTGAACTCATTATTTCTATTTTGATTTCATTTCATTTAAAGACTTAATGCTTTATTTTGAGCAATGTATAAAACCTGGTAAATCATATATGCGAAGAGAAAATAAAATTGGTTAGGAGGAGCATTAAAGAGGTCTGTGAGGAAGGTTGGTTAAGAATAACAACTGTTTGTGCACAGTAGGATAATAAAGAGTGGAATCATCTTAAAGTGATATTGGGTCTGAAGTTGGAAGTTGTAGATGGAGTTAGGATTGATATAGATGATGGAGTCCTAGTTTATAGAAGAGGTATTAAAACTTTTTCTAGGTTCTGAAGAAGGTTAAGGAAAATTTGGTATATGATAGAAAACTAGGAAGAACAGCAGGGAGATAGTAGTCAAATAAATTTCAAGGGGATAAGAAGAGGGCTGCCTACAGTCATTGATTCTATGTTAGATGGCCATAAAGAGAGATAGATGAAATTTTAGTTAACTTATATATTACTTTTTGAAGGAAATTTGTGAAAGATTTTTAATTCCCTCAAGCTGAAACCTGTGGGATTATAATTATGGCGAAGTTATGTCATAGAAGTTCTAGTAGGTGTATTCTGATAACTGGTAGAAATTTCTTCAATATCTCTGGAAAGATAACATCAGCTGGTGCTTATTTAAATTGTGCAAAGGAGTTAATTGCCCATTATAATGTTTGTATCCCAAGGAAGAGTCTCAATAAGACACAATAAAAAGTGAATAAGGACTTGTCCCAAATAAGCATTCCCGGACCAAGGAAGCAATATTAGCCTGGCGTGGAGGGATGTTACTGTAGCAATTGCATCATTTATAAAAACCAAAAACTCAATGACGATATCGTGACATGGCGAGTAAGTACCACCAATATAATAAGCATTACTTTCTGCTGCTTTACATGGTTGGAGATGGGTCTTCAAAGGCTAGGGGAAGGCCATCTTCGGAAAGAAAACTAAAAGCATGCCAAGCTCTTTAGTTGTGGTGAAAACAGTTGGCCTAAGAGAGGGAAGCTCTTAGAATAAATGACCTGTCCTCCAGATTGGAGTTTAAGCGCAGGGCTAACGACCCTGCCTTGGAAAACAAATATTGTTCACAAAACCATAACAGAGAATAAGCCGGATGATTATAATGGATGTAAGCCAAGGCGCCCACAATAGACTATAAAAAGGGATGACGACATTTCATTGGCCACATGGAATGTAGATACATACTATGTTGAGGACAGATAAAATGTCGAAAAATGCCAGTGAACTGATCAAATTTAAGATCAGTATAGCAGTGGTCCAGGAGATAAGATGGCACGGAAGTGACAGGATAGACAAAAAAGAGTTTACAATTGTATACAGTGGACCTAAGGTAAGAATTGGGAAGGCAGGAATAGCATTCATTCTTAATGATAGAGCTCGAACCAATAAGTGATCGGCGGGAGAAGCGGAAGGAAGCATGAAAGAAGCTTTTTATGACTTGCTAGGATCTGGTATTGAAAAAGTACGATGCTGTTATTCTATTAGGCAACTTAAATGCAAAGGTTGGCTAGGAAGAAGCGATAAGAACTGTGGCTGGAACTCATTCGCTGCATGATACAACCAATGCAAATGGACCGCTACTTGACAGTTGGCAGTTGGCTGAGATACTGCTTAAAGATTAAAAGCACCTTCTTTCCTTACAAGGAGATCTATAAGGAAACATGACCAGTCCCAGGGAGAGATGCAGTCAATCAAATTGACTATTTCCTAATATCAGCCAAGCATGCTTTTAATATCATTGACGTTCGAAGTATGAAAAGTCTCAATTGTGATTCTGACCACTTCTTGGCAAGAGCAAAACCTAGACAAAAGATAACTACAATGTTGCTGGGATGTCGAGAATGTGGACTTAAAGAGATTATACGTTTTATAAGGAACACTGAGAAACTGCAGAATGAAGATGAGAGAACAAATTACTATGGAAAACCGGATTGTAAGCAGAGCAGTGGAACAACCAATTAATTGAGGAGAATTGGAAGGTGTTAAAGAATTCCATTTGCGAAGTGATAGGAGAAAAGAAATTTGAGAGGAATGAGGAGTGCAGAAGAGTTTTAAGAGAAAAGAAAAATCTTGTCAGGCTGAAGCTTTTACAAAGACATACCAGAGAAAACGAGGAAAATGATCATAAATTGAGGAGAGAAACCAAAATAATATGTAAAAAGGAAAATATGCTGAAGAAGAAAATCGAGGAAATGGAAAATATGAATCTGGAAAAGGAAAGTAGGAAGTTTCATAAGGCATTCAATTGGTTTAGGAAGGAATATCAACCTAAGATAAGCAAATGTAATTATAAAGAAGGGAAGTTGATAAAAGGAGAAGCCGCAACTATTAATAGGTGGACTCAGAGCTTCTAAATGTTGAAAATGATATTGTTAATAATTTTGAGCAGGAATATGAATATTATGTGAACAGTGATGATGGACCCACAACAGTACAGCACGCCTAATGTCGAAATGCCTACTAGAGACAAAATGGAAGAGGTCAATGGTTCCTTGAAAAACAATAAGGGAGGATAAACTAGTCATCGAATTAATTAAGAATTGTCGAGATCAAGCTATCGATCGTATATACGAGTATGATCTTATTTGCACAATATGGAATATTGAGAAGATGCCTGGAGATTGGAAAGTAGGCTTGATATTTCCTCTATTTAAAAAAGGCGATAAAGAACAATGTTCAAATTATTTGGGACCCTTTACAAGATCCTATCATGTATAACTGGCACCATAGTAAGCAAGATCTGGCAAATATGTGTGTATGCCGATGATTTAGTAATTATTGCTAGAAATTAACTTCTTTAAAGACACTAAAAATCATATTAAATCATTTAAGACCAACCGAAGTACCTATATGAAAATTTTGGCAGATCCAAACAGAAGAGCTTCCTGTGATTTCTCTCTTAACAATCACTACTTCTAAGAAGACATTCCGCTGCATTCTATCCTCATTCATTCGTATAACGTGTCCAACCCATCTTAATCTACTCGCTTTTATGCAATTGTCTATGTCTTCATTTTTTAGTATGCTCCAAATTTTGTCATTGCTCTTAATTCTCCATATAATATATTAAATTATAATATTATAATTTTAAAAGCGTCTCGAACTTCACATTTCTTGGCTCATCGGTAAATAACGAAAATAAAATTAGGCCAGAGATTGAAAGAAGAATTATGTTAGGGAACCGTACATATTTTGCAAATCTAAAGTTATTCCTTACTGTTGTCCAGGAAAACTAAAAAGAAATTATATAAAACTGTTTTTAGGTTCGTAGTTACCTATGGCGCAGAGACTTGGTGCATCTGTGCTGCAGATAGCAACAAACGAATGATCTTCGAAAGAAAATAATGCGGAGAATCTACGGTACAAATTTCGTCGATGAAATATGGAGAATTAAGAGCAATGATAAAATTTGGAGCATACTAAAAAATGAAGACATAGTCAATTGCATAAAAGCGAGTAAATTAAGATGGGTTGGGTATATTATACGAATGAACGAGGATAGAATGCAGCGGAATGTCTTCTTAGAAGTAGTGATTGATGCTAAAAGAAGAAGAGGGAGACCTCGAAGCCGTTGGGAGGACGAGTGGAGAAAGGATGCCAGGTTGCTAGGTAGTTAGAAACTAGAAAAAGGCTGCCAAGGATAGAGAAAGATGGGCTAATCTTGTTTTTCAGGTCACTTCGACATTTAGCGCCTTCGAAGAGGAAGGAGTATTCGTATCTAGGACTGCCTGCATATTGTACATCCTACTTTCCCCCAGTTCCTTTACTTTCTCTGTTGGAGGTTGTTTTTCATAGAGTAGATTTTTCCCGTTTGGTCTTCAACTTGGAATTTCTACTAATTTATGTGCAAATGACCAACGCTATATGGGTAAATATATATATATATATATATATATATATATATATATATATATATATATATATATATATATATATATATATATATATATATATTTGATTTCCACTTTTCTTGCCTTCGGACTTTGATGTTAATTTGTGAGGAAATGGCTCGTAGCTTAGAGACGAAAAAAATACTGGCCTGTTATAGTTTGAAAATTGAATCATTTTCGAGTTACTAAAAGCGAATTGGATTACTTTTTTATGGCAACAAAAAATATTAAAAAAAAAAATCATGAATCTTACTGCCACCAGGCTGTTTGCAAACTTTCAGCCATTTTGAATGGGTATTAAAAAAAAAATATATTGACTTTGAAAATCGGTGTAACATGCTAAAAAAGAAAAAAAAAATAGTAAATTCATTGAAAACGGCAATTTAGACTTAAATTACACGTTAAAAAAAGTGTACAAAATTTAAAGGGAAGTCTCCCATAATCCTCTCAATAGATACCTCACTAATGTTATCTTCAGATTAGGGACAAACTTAAAGTGAGACAGCAGGTGGACTGACACAAATCAAATAAGCGTGTGTCTAGTTTGACCCTGTCACTTAGTGTAAGCAGTCAGGGCAGAAGGTTGCTTTATTATTATTAAATTAAATCTGCGTTGAATAGTTTAATTTGGAATCTAAAGGCACCCTCTGAATAAAATATAAATTTAGTTGTTATTCCAGGTCGGGATGGGTGTTCTCTTTCTTTCATTGAACCTCATGAGGGACTGCCGCCTTCACCTCATCGAGTACAAGACTTCTGCTTTGATAATAAATAATTTAGCTGTTGCTGGGTCGTTCGCTGTAACTTGTCTCAACCTCCTCATTTCTGCTTTTGACTCAAATCTTGCTCGCTTTGTACCGGTGGACACGGAGCTCCAATAAATCATCAATTTTCAGTTCAAATAACTTCAGATAATATATAAATTTTGATTTTGTGAAGCTTTCCAAGTTGTTTTATAATTTTACTGTTACTATATTTCGCTGATGGTTAAATTTTTTTTCTCTCTTTTTTCAAAACTTAAGACTGCTTTTTAGATTAGAACGAGAAAGACTAGGTTTTTGTAACAAGCTTAGTTGTTAGTGCAGTCGCCTTATTATAATCAATTGTATGTATTTGTTATTTTTGTGTAAATAAATATTGTAGCTTTGTCTCATGGTTAAATATTTTTGAAAACAATCAGATTTGTGGTTATTTTAAAATTATTCAATAAAAAAAAAACATGTAGTCTCTAAAAGAGAAAATCTAAAAAAAATAATAACCAGCTAGTCATCTTGTGACATGTTGAAGTAATCTGTTTTGATATTTTTTGTATTAAATAAACGGTACCATGACAATGGTAATTTGGTGATTATTATTATGCCTCTAGAATCAACATATATTTGGAATGCGTATGTAATATTCAAAGTTCATGGATTTGTTTATATTCAATACGTTAAATACGTAAAATGTTGAAAGGTTAAAACGACATGCTCAGATACTGCACGGGTAACGTTTAATATAATCGTTTATTTCCATTATGAACCCTAATCATCATTGAAAAATTTTTAGGTATCGCGAAAAATTATACTTTCTATTCCAATTGTGATATAAAAATCTATTTTTTTAAAAATATATTAAAAAAATCTTCATTCTAGCACATATTTCCAAAAATCGTTGATGGAGTTAATATTAATTAAACAGCATTTAAATTTTAAATAGGCCTCGATTTCCAATAAAATCGTTTAGGATTCATTTTGGAAATAAATGCAATGCATACATGCTAAATACATAGTAAAAAAACCTAATAGCAATTAGTCAGGATCTATGTTCTGAGCGTTTCGGCAGTTACAATAAGACATTAAATTACACTGTGAGGTCAAATAGAAAGAAATGTTTCCAGAAAAGACAGAAATAAAGATAACTTGTAGATTTATGATCTTAATTACCATAGAATTAAAGGTTACATGTTTGTACCAATTTACTCGATATTATCTTGACTAAATTGTGGTTAAAACACTATTTAAACCTAACAATAATTTATTGAAGTAGTTATAATGGTTTACTGATAAAAAGAGGGAATATCCGTCAAGATATTGAAGTTAATATAATTTCTGCTGTTTATTGGTTCAGCCACACTCTTTACAAGCCTACTCGCACACCATACAAATTGTAATAAGTCTCATCTATATCGTTCTTGACTGTGCTAGAAATGCTGTAAGATCGGTTATCGTGAATGAGGGAGCTGACAGGGTCTGGGTCCTTCTTCCTTCTTCAGTAGAGCTCACCGACTCGAATTTGTCCAGTCCTAATTGCTAATGGCTGATGCTCTTCTCATCTTGCCTCTTTCTTTCCTGGCATTTTAAAATAATTCTTATAAATGTTTATGCTGCTTATACCTGGGTTCTCGGTAGGTGACCTATTCAAATCTCCTGGCGGTAGTCCTCAGATGTCCCTTTAATGAGATAGTGGTCGCTAGAATGACCTAATTTTTCTCCTTACATCTGTATCCAAGATGGTATTTTTTGAAGAGCCAAGTTTCAGGCGCGCCGTTTCTTATACTTCTACACCTGCCCATTAGCCCAGTCACCTTGTCGTCAAAAGGGGATCCACCATGCATCAAATAGGGTAGTAGGTTTCTTTTTTTTATTTTGCATGTGATTCCAAGAACATGTCAAATCCAAGTTTTTGACCTCAGTGGCTCTCCGGACCAATGTTAAAAAACCGAAAAACTGGCAAAATTTTGCACTTTTTTTTTAGTTTTCGACCATGAAGGAATACTACAATTTGTGACCTGATCTCTGTAGATTCAATTGTCTCTGAGAAAAAGCTTTTCAAAGTTTGGTAAATTTTCCATATTTGCCAATTTTTAGCTGTTCATGTTCCACCAATTGCAATCGTTCTTATGCCTTCAATAATCTCTATAAAATGGTTCAGTGAGGTAAAAATTTAGTAAATGCGACATTGAAAAAGAGTGGAAGTGAGAGGGAGTGGCCACCAAGGTAGGGTGTAAGGGAGGTGGGTCAACGGACCACTAGAGTCTAGAGAGAAATTTCCTTGTTTGGGAGAGCTGCTGATTGGGTCGTTAGTAAAAGCAATCAACTTTACAGAAGAGGAGATAAGATGTGCTCGATATGTTCTATGCGGATTTGACAAATCTACAATTCTTAAAGCATATGAAAATGGAAGATTATAAGCTCTTGTAACTAAAATCAATGCTGCACTACAAAATCTAAAAAACAGTGGACCAGCTACAAAGCTGTGGGTTAACTATTTTAGAATTGTGACATTGATGAAATAGGAGCAGACTGGGGCTCACATCAGAACACCGTCCAAAAAATACTGGAATTCTTCCATACTGCAGACTATTTTTTATACGCCAAGTGTACCCATTTGTATCTTATAGAATATGTTGGAATTAGTCAAAAAGATGGTTTTTACCGAACACGGGTTATTTGGGATTGACGGATTCTTCACCATTAAGCGTTTCAAATGTTCTTGTTAGGTATTCGGCCGAAATCTATAGAATAGATACTCATCTGCTCATTAAAGTTACGGAGGCATATAATCCAGGGTCGGGGGCATAACTGAAACCGCGCTTATCCGATGGGAACTGGGAATAATCTACCTCCAGAATATTTGTAAAGAGTTTCAGGATTTCAGCGAAGTTAATGCACAAAAACTGAGCAGCACGTAGAAATGAGACCATTGCGAATCAACCGAGATGAAGCTTATACAGAAAAAGTGTGCGACTGGTATATAGCGCTCTATATTACCTACTATAAATGAGATCATGTCCTTAAGCAATGGACATGTAGGAGAGGAAGAGCCTACTGCTACATAGCTACTAATGTTGCTATATTAAAAATTGTTAGAAAAACTTCTATTACGTCAAATTCAAAGGTAAGCACAAAGTGGTGTCTTCTTCTTCTGTTCTCTTTACTGTGACTGTTTTAAAGAGACAGGTGGCCTCATACTATTTTTCATGTTATTTGTTTTGTAACAATTGGATGAGGAATTTAATAACTTCTTCACATATGAGCTTTTTCTATTCCATATGTCCTCTTCACTCAAGTGGGAAAGAGGAAGTGCATAAAATCCTCTTTCTATACAGCATTCAAGGTACATTTTTCAGACTGAAAAGATGCTGAAAAGATTATCGTTACTACAGCGAAAACAAAGGTCTGATTTTGATGTAGGTAGTGGTAATAGCTGGTGAGGACATAGACTTGTTGATCATCCTCACTAACCTCGCAGTCCTCACACAAAAAAACATGCATTCAGAAGTGTGGAAGAGGAAAAACGCCAGATGATGTCCTCCATTTCACCACCACAAAAACGTCACCTCGTCCCTTTCCACCCATGCCTTCAGTAGATGTGATTTGACGTCATGCTTCTTCGGTCGGAGAAAACGTTGATGGCAACAGTAGAAAATAATTCAGAGATTAAGTAGAAGGCTAATGCGTCTCCAAACCCGTAGGACAAGAGTTGTCTTGCTCACATACAAGGACATTTTTCTGGTCTACTTCACAACCAGTTCTCTCAGATTACCAGGGATGACATCAGCGACCATGTGATACTCCTACCTCTGGTACACGCACTTGCCATTCACGCTTATTATTACTCATTTCGGGAATCTAATTCATTCATTAATTGTTCATACTGATGTGAAGAAGTTACTGTATCGAGTTTTGATTTAAGGTGAAGACCGAAACAGATCGTTCTAGATTTAATCATGCCCTTTCGCGCTAGGACCTTAACCATAGCCTTTAGCTGAGCCAGGAGTAAAATAGAAGCTCAGCGGGCCTCCTTCCCCTCAATATTTCAGGTACTTTATTTTTGCCAATAATATTAATACATGGATTAAGATTTTATTAAAAGGAAACTCACTACTATGCTATAATAACAAGAGATTATTGTTTTACATAAAATACAATCTTTTCCCGGTGATTTTGTCACCCTCCTGACGAGGACCTGCGTCTCGTACCTGCAACTGTTCCTTGACTCTTCAGGTGTTGTTTCTGCAGCCAATAGAGATATAGTTTTGATATATTATCAAATACTGGATATTTTTTTTTTTTTATTTGAACAATTTTTAGACGTATTCTTCCCGAATAAAATAGACTATTGAACTGAGTTTTATACTGGAACTATTGGAAATGTATTATATAAAGAAAATATCTGATGAGCACAACAAATGACTTCCTTGTACGTCTATTAAACTATAAATCGCTGGCTCAAAAAGTAATCCTGAATTTGGTTACTAGTTTCCGAAAATTGCAGAATCTCAAAAACGATGCTCGACGTCGCGACATCCATCTATTGACACACACATACACGCACGCACGCACGCACGCACGAACGCACGCACACACACACACACACACACACACACACACACACATGTTACTGGAGGTCTCAAGATTACTGAAATTTCCAAGAGAATTCTTCGTGTTCCGTGGCAACATTTAAACTGTCAATATCAATAGATAAAGTATTGGAAATCGAAAGTTTCGATATTTTAGGCGGAAGAACCCACATAACTTGTACCTTATTCTCTTGCTGCAGACTTGTTCATCTCACAAATGGGATGGAAAACCAGTATTTTACAATCAATTTTAACTCTTAAAACAAGTAATAAAATTATTTAATTACAGTGGAAAAAAAATTGCGTTTATAACTTTTATCACCGAAACATATGATCTCTGTAAGAAATTTCAATATACCTTTTGATATTAGTTTCTTATGACCTTCAAGTAAAGTACCCCTTTCGGATCTTCAATTTCAGCCAAAATCTATTAAATTACTTATATTAATATGTGAGTCTTAAATACCAAATTGGAGAAGTTTCGCATAACATTTTAATATAATTTTTGATGAAAATCAGTAATGACCTTCAAGTAAAGTACCACTTAAAGTAAACATGCAGTGACCAAAAAGATAGGTTCACAACTGGTTTATATGATAATCTTAAATACGTAATTTTAACTTTCTACGGCTAACCGTTTTTGAGTTATGTGAGGTACGTACAGACGTCGCGAGGAAACTAGTCAAAATGGATTCAGGGATGGTCAAAATGGATATTTCCGTTGAAATCTGAAAACCGAAAATTTTCTAATTTACTTCGTACAAGGAAGTAAACAGACCCAATATTTGTATTTTGAGTAATATTTTTGGTAATTTTAATAATATTTTTCAATCCCATTTTCATTCAATCCCATTTGGAAAAAAAAAAAAAAAAAAAAAAAAAATCCCATTTTCATGCTTATCCATAAAACACGCCAAATTTGGCAATTGTAGACATTTAGGTGATTATGTGCCTTTTTTTTAATTAATCCTCTCTCCCTCCAAAAAGTATCGGGCTTAGTACTGAAAAAAAAACTCTTCAAGAAATTTGTAGGTCAGCATGACCGTTTGATAGTATTTATGTTTATTAAACGATTTCGTGAAAATCAGCTCGTTATTGATAAATTTTCATACCCTCGTTATTTTGGAATGTTGGAGTTGGAGGTTACGCCAAATGGGCCATTTTCGTAGGCCACTTTTTTTTCGATTTTTACTTCCTTGTACGAAGTAAAGGAAGTATTGTAATCGCGAAAATTTTCGGTTTTCAGATTTCGACGGAAATATCCTTTTTGACCATCCCTGAATCCATTTTGACTAGTTTCGTCGTGGCGTCTGTACGTACGTACGCTCGTACGTTCGTATCTCGCATAACTCAAAAACGGTTAGCTATAGAAAGTTGTAATTTTATATTTAGAATTATTGTAAAATCTATTTGTGAACCTCCCTTTTTGGTCACTGCTTGATTACCGGAAGTGTTACTTTACTTGAAGGTCACAATTGATTTCCATCAAAAATTATATTAAAATACTATACAAAACTTCTCGAATTTAGTATTTATAATTTATATATTGATTTAAATAACATGCTATGATAGATTTTGGTCTAAATTGGAAAACCGGAAGCGGTACTTTACCGGAAGGTCATATTAGACTTTCATGAAAAATCATACTAAAATATAATGTAAATTATCTAAAATTTGGTAAATAGGACTTTTATATCGATATGAATGTATTTACTATATTTTGGTTAAAATTGGTGAGCCGAAAAGGGTTTTTTTACTTGAAGGTCATAATAAGCTTACATCAAAAATTATATTTAAATTAAATACATAAACCATATGTTTCGGTATTAAAGGTTACAAACGCAATTTGGTTTCCACTCCAATTAAACATTCTTATTACTGGTTTTAAGTGTTAAAATTGAGTGTAAAATACTGGTTTTCCTCGCCATTTGTGAGAAGGACGTCAGCAGCAGGAGAATAAGGTACAAGTTATGTGGGTTCTTCCGCCTAAAATGTCGAAACTTTCGCTTTCCAATGCTTTATCTAGTGACATTGGTAATTTCTACTTTTTATCTACTGAAAGAAAATGTAATATAATAATGGAATGAGACCTCCAGAAACAAGAGCTTGTGTGTGTGTCTCAAGAGATGGATGTCGCGATGCCGAGTGTCGTTTTTGAGATACTGCAATCTTCGGAAACTAGTAATCGAATTCAGGATCACTTTTTGAGCCACCGATTTATAGTTTAATAGGCGTACAAGGAAGTCATGTGTTGTCCACATCAGATATTTTTATTTACTTTTCTTACGATTCAAGTGGAAAAAGGGTTATTCATAGTTTTTTTGTACATCATAATATTGATGTCCTTTCCGATTTCCAGATTGAAAATTTTCGTTGATAAAAAGTTCAATAAGGTCATGTTAAAATGAAGACACTCTCGAAGTTTTAGACGAGTGTTAATAATTTGAAAAAAAAAAGAAAAGTGTTCTGTTCCTGTACTTTAAACGTTACAGGTTTGATCAAAATGTTGTTAGTTAAAAATGCGTTTTCATAAAATTACTAAATTTTCACTTATATCTCTTGGCTTCCCACCCTAATAATGGAACTCCTTATCAAAGAAATCGAAAAAGTTAAAATTAATCTATCCGCCAGCGCGCGCTTTTAGAACCAATAGTATTATCACAAAAAGAACCTCCGATAACCCATAAAGGACTTCAATATCGAACATAACTGAATTGTTAAAATAAATCGATAAAGTGAGCGCCCTCCCCCTCCCAATAACCCTATAATGGACCTACATGAATTATATTAATTTGTGGAAATCGAAAAAGATTGAATTTGAAATGGAATATGTGGAATTTGAAATGGAAAAGGTTTAATTTAGTTTGGAAAAGATATAATTTATCTTCGAAAAAGTTGAATTTGAATCGGAAAAACTTTAATTTGTCTTGGAATTCTTTATTTAATGTATGTAGATTATTTTCATGTAAACAATTAGATACCCGAGTTCTTTGAGTGGCTGCCAAAGAATTGTTTTTTTATACTTGTAATAAAGAATTTGTTTTTTTTAAATGTTGGAAACAATAAAATAAATAAATAATCCCAAACTATGAAATATTGTCAAAACAACATTTTTTAAGCCTCATCTTTTCTGTGGCAAGTGGTGACATTGGAGATCTGTTAAATAATCACATTTTATTTATCTAAGTTATTAAGAGTATAAAGTGAGTGATTTCAGTGATTTGGTTTTAAGATGTGCGTGGGTATCCTGTTCCTTATAATTGGTGGACTGGACATCAACGTTCCAGGGGATCATCTGCCTGCAAATATTATTAATGATATTATTCTAGTTTTAGTTTTTGTAATATCTATAGTAAATGTTATAATTTCTGGTTTTGGAATGGAACATTCAAGTCAACCATTGGAAATAGTTAGACCGCAAACAGCTTAGCAAAATATTGTAATAAAAATGTCAATGCTAAATGGAAAAAAATCTATATTTATATTTTAGTAACAAATGCATCATTACTGGAAAGTTAATGTGTACAAATCATAATAATTATTACAAAGGATCATGGCTTAAACGTAAAGCATAGATCTGATTGTATTATAATAGTTATTGAGAAAATATTAAGATTTGAAGAAAAATGAAATTGAGTTTTCAGGACTGTGTTACAATTTCTGTTTTTCTGTAAAGAGGAAAGATCATAGTAAAAATAAGGTATATATGTTTCACTTGCATTTATTGTAAAATGCACGATATTTTCCCCATATGTTTAACAATAAATATTTTGGATAGGAAGAAAATTCAAAGTGCCTTCTCTGTTATTAATACGTTGATAGTAGTTTAAGATTCGGTTACTATACATGAAATGCTGAATCCACGGCCGCGTAAGTTTTTAAAGCAGTAATTTTTCAAGAGAAAGGAAATTAACATAAAACGAATTTCTAAAAACGTCAATGCAAATTAGTGTTATAAACAGATGTAAGAAGACTATTTTTAATTATTTTTTTACTAATGTAATTATATATTATAAGAGAAAAATAAAACTAAGAAGTATTTTTATATTAAAATAAATATTTTCTTCCTTAGTTTTTAAAGTAGGTATTCGATATTTATTTTTTTGCTTATATTTTTTTAAATTAATATTAAACTATTGTTAAATAAAAGATTTTCAAAATAATCTTTATATCTTTTAAACTAAAATATATATGCTGAATCTGTATCTTTTGGATGCAGATGTACTCTTGGAATGCAAATTATTGCCAAGGATTATCAAAAGATATTTTAACATATAAGTAGCAATGCCGTAAAAAAAAAATTAATAAAAAAGTTATAGAACCTTCGATACTTCAATGTAGGCCAAAAATCATAAAAAATAATGCCATAAGAAACTATTAGTTTCTTTCCTTTCATAAAATGATGTATTTTTTATTCTTGGCAGCCTTCATAAGGTTGAATTCCTAACAAAGATAGATCAATACAAGTTATCAGTCAATGCCATCAGATATTGATTTATAAGTTTTCATGACGGGCACAGAATACTATTACATTAATAAATAGTATTGGCAGATTGAATTCCATAGTATATTAGATCCATTCTTCAGTAAAATCACAATTTTAGATCAACTATTCAATTGACCACATAAAAAAAAAAAAAAATTTCATACAGTTCATTTTGTGGCCCATTTTTATAGAACAACTTATTTTTTCCTTGAAATATAATTTTAATTAGATCATACCTGAAACTGAATGTTTATTTGCCAGATTGATGTTTGTATCCGTATTCATCTCTCAATAATGAGGGGGATTGCATAATAATTTATTAATCATTTTTATTCTTATCTGAAGTATTATTTTAACATTAGTCTGTATTTTAGTAATATATTTTTCCAAGAAAATTTTTTAAATTCTCATCATATTTAACTGAGTAGCTATATAGTTTCAATAAGGAAATCAAGAACAGAAGTGGACTAAGTAATATCCTATCAAATATTGATTTTTGTTTTTCTTCTTCTGCCATAAATTAATATATACTGTAATCAATCTATAATAGTTTTTTGAAATTATTTTTCTTATAAATAATAATTTATTCCTTAGATTAATTTTAGTCATTTGAATCTTAAGAGCCCTAAACAATTGTAAATTAATAAAATCGTGTTTTTTATATTAAACAATGATGTACAAAAATTAATCAAAGTTATATACTTCGATATTAAGCTGTTAAAGTGTGTTTTATTTTTTCCATCTTTTTGCTGAATTGTAATGTTTTTGCTTTCTGTTCTATTTGGTGATTTAAACCAGCGGCATGTATAGGATGTGGTGTTAATGCTCCTCACAAATTTTTTTTTCAAAGTATCCTTATTTTTGCAATTCAGAGGAAAAAAAAAGTGTAAATGTAAATAGAGAAATATTAAAACATATTTTTTAAATTTTATTTCCTAGTTACATTCTTAGTAATCCTACATTATTTCTCACACTTATGCCCTAGGCACTTTTATTTATGAACATTTTTTACCCCACTACCATAAAAAAAAAAAAAAAATGAATACAATTTTTTTTATTTTATAAAATAGCCGATTGGCTTTATATTGGATGTCATTACTCTCCAAAACACTAAAACTATACCTATTGCCAGATGATGCGTTATATAAAAAACTTTGCAAAATCACTAGGCTAAGAAAATGAAGCTTAGTAGTTCCAAATATTGTAGAAATCCTTGTTTTTCATCGTAAAAAGGACATTTTTTTCATGACCCTTAAAATATGTATTGGTTATAAAATAAATTTTCTATTAATAATGTTTTTTTAATATCTATGCCTACCCACTCCCTTCTTGAGTTTTTTAAACTAAGATTTTACACTATTTCAATAACCATTAATATATAATCGGATATTAACAGTTTATAAAATAGTGTAGTAGAAAGATGCCCATATCGTTGAAGATCTATTCATATTCTTAGCAATAAGGGCAAGATCTATGCAATTCATCACTGTAATATCTACGTAAAAATGTCAAATGATCTATGTAAAAAAAATATTTCTTGCTTTTGCCCTTATTGCTTTGAATACATGTATATCTTAACCTTTTTTGAGATGTTACACTATTGAACTGGGGCAGTGATATGGGCTCTTGGGTTCAGTTTTTGATGAGTACTGTTTCTCAACCACCAGTTATACAAGGAGCTTGTATAACTGCTTGCCAGCATCACACGGAGCTACTAGTTTTTTTTTCCCTCCCATCTGATGCGACTTTCAGTGCCAATAATCCTGCCATGGAAAATTTCTTCTTTTACCTATCTCTGTGTTTTCTCATGACTCATAATTAACAGTTTTAAAGCTCTAAAGTTTTTAATGAATATGGTTCATTACTTTAGGAAAATAAGAGGCACTTAGAAATAAGGGACGATCACAGCTATAGAACAACTTTTAAATTAAATTAGATATAGAAAAAAAAAGACTAATTGCTACATGATTTAAGTAATTAGTGAAGAACAACTTCCCATTGATATTTAACTTTATATTTAAAAAAACATTATTATAATATTGCTGTCGACGTTTCGAAGTACTTCTTAGTCTTCAGAATCTTTATTTTCTACAATCCAACATCCAAAAACAGTAAAAATAAAAATATCACTGATTTGGCCCATCATAGTATACTAAGTAACCACAAATTTAATTTTGATAATCCCAAAATATTAGAAACTGAAAAAAATATAAGAAATTGAAAAACATTGGAAGCAATATAAATTACAAAAAACATAAATAATGTAGTTAATTATAAGACATATGCTGTTCATTTAAAAAGTCATTACGCAGACATAATAAATAAACTAAATATAAAATAATTTATAATTTAAAAAACAGTATAGTGATTTAAATATATAGAATAGAATATTAACAAAAATTTGCTTACAATAATAGTAAGTATGAATTTACTATATAACAATAAATGCATGAATTAGCACAAAGGCAATTTAAATGATAGTACAGTATGATAAGGATATAAAAGTAAAGTCACTCACAAGAATATTTTATAATGAAATTATAAATTATTGACTAAGTAAACTTATGTGTTCAGATGTGGGGACATTGTGTATTTTAAAGTTAATATAAAATTTTAATAAATAACAAGATTGTTATAAATTAAGGTTGCGAATATTTATTGGTTGTAATTGTTTATGTTGGTTTGTAGAAAATAAAGATCCTGAAGACGAAGAAGTACTTTGAAACGTCTAAAACAATATTATAATGTTTTTTTTAAATATAAAGTTAAATATCAATGGCAAGTTGTTCTTCAAAAATTAATTAAATCATAAAATATTATCTTCCCCAACAAGTAGAAATTTTTTAATATAATTGCTAAAATTTTTCTACTTTAGGTAGTTGGAAAAGTGTGATCTATTATAGTATGCCTTGTTGTATCACATGATACTGAAAACTTAAAAGTTCATGCCCTTTCAAAGTAATGAATTCACCTGGCCTACTCTCAACTAATTAGTTCACTTTTTTTTTCTTATTTATACTTGATATAATTAATATTATATAGAGAAACAAAAAAAAAATGAAGTGTGCCCCAACACGATCCACAATTTCAGAACTCTATAGTAAAAACAAAAACTGCTTAAAATGTAGCAAAGCTGCAGCAAAAGTATAATTCATGAAAAGAAAATGATGTAAACATTTTTGAAATACAGTCTGTATATAAACATAGAGGATAGGAAAAAAAAAAAAAATTCTATAATTACAGTTATAGTGTAAAGTCTCTCTAAAGAACAGATCTTATTATTTTTGGATTCCTGTCGGAATACAGCTTTCACATGTGCTAGTGCATACTTAGGGTATGGAGCGGCAACCCTTCATGCATTCCTCCCAAATTTTCCAGATGCCACTGGTATGTTTTAATTTGAGTCTAATATCCTTATGGCCAGTATTTCCACATCCAGTCTGCTAAAAGGACTGAACGTCTGGGTTGAACCATTATGAGCTCAATATTAGTTTGGGCTTTGCTCAACTTTCTTATTTGCATGTTTTACTATCTATCCAATGTAGGAATCTCACTAAATTGCTTGAATCCGGCTTTAGTGTCTGGTTAAGGTGGGGAGATTAGTGCCAATGTACATTATTTTTACCTTTAATTTTAATTTATTTTTTAAATATACTAAATTAAAAGACATTAATAAAAACTAAAAACAAATACTAGTGGATGTTTGTATACATTTTTGGACTATAACTGTTAGGTTATAGCAGCAGCTGTTGCAATCGCACTTGCTAGGATGGATGTAGAAAATGCAGATCAAAGCAAGATAATTGCAAACTTAGGCCATATAATTGTTTCGTGCAGTACCATCTCAATGTTCCTAGACATTGTAAAGCTAGGTTTTGGATTTGAGGATGCTGTGCCTGTGAAAGAACACAGCAGTGAATAGTTAGGCAAGTATTTATTTATTTATCACAATTCTCATAAAATTAATAATTACAATATAATGAAATCTACAAACATTTTTTAATATAGAGCAGTCAATTATTAAAAAAACTTATTAACAATTATTACAAATTATCTATCATGGAGACAAACAAATTCAAAATCAATGGTTTAAATAACCTATTGTAAAATAAGGTGTTTTAAAAATATCATAATTGGTTCTACCATGCATATACAAACAGCAATAAGACTTTTAATTTAGCATGCATTTAATTAAAAATAACTAATTCCTCTATTCATCACATCCATTGAAGAATGGAGTCAAAACTAGAGAATTAAATTAAATCCCATGAAATTACTTTTACTGTTCGTCGCAAACCTACGACATTCTGTCCTAAAGTATTCTTTAATAATGCTCCACTTTTTTGCTACTGAAATGTTTTCATACAAATAAAAACTAATTCAATTCTACATGTTGGATTTTAATTAATCATCTAATCAATTATCTCATAAATAATCCAGATTAATTAATTTAATGTCATTTTAACTAAGAAATTAGATAATAAGACACAAACATATGCTAGATTGAAAGTTCTATTCCTGTTTTTGTATTGGGTGGTAGAATCAACTGTGATATTTTGACCTAAGAAGGCTTTGAATAAATTCCACGTATTTAAAAATGTTTTAATTTCCTTCAATCAGAAAAACCCATTAATCTTAAAGCGATGTTGGTAAAGTAGCACTTACCCCATCAATAAAATGATCTGCCAAGTTTAAGGTTAAATTAGTAAAATGCATGAATACATTTGGTAACTGAATAAAACCCACTTTGTCTTTCAATCAAATTTCAAAATAAACTTACAATATACAACAAAAATTATAAAACAGACTTATTTCTTCATAAATCCCATTATACTATAAAGGTATTCACAAAAATTTGGTTTTCAACTCATAAAAGTTTGTTAAATAAACAATAAAATGTATCAATAAACCAAGCCATTTTCAAGAATAATCCATACTTTATTTAGAAAAATGTACTTGTCAAAAAATACTTAATTAAAAATATCCAAGTATTTAATAAATATTATACAATATATACAATAAATAAACCTATTTTTAAAAATAAAAATTTAAATAAATCAATATTATAGTTATGATAAATATTTTAACAAAATTCATAAACTTTTCTAAAACATTTAAGCCACAACTACTGGCATAGTTCAAATTCAGTCTTTAATTACAAAAGAAAAACAACATCTTAATTACAATAAAAGCAATAGTGAGAAGAAATATTCTAAATCATATTGATATAATAGCACTTTTACTTACAAAATTATTTTGTAAGTTATACCTTAATAAATAATACACATATATTAAATATGTATCTGTACATATCTCTTTGTGTATTTTTTTTATGAATATGTCCAAGCCATATAGTAAAAATAATTGATCATAATGGAAATGATAAAAAATAAATATTTTAATGATATCACAATAGAGACATTTTTTTAAATAGATATACCTTTTAAGCTGCAAGATTTTAAAAAATAATTTGCATTTATAAATAACAAACCAGTTCTAAATAAATAAATAACATATTTTATTTTAGCTAAATAGGTTTTTAAAATTTAATTAAAACTATTTTTGTTTTTGTTATAGAACATAAGCTAATGCAGCTATTTAAGTAAAGAATGAATCAATCATTATTTACAACAAATTTAAAATTAAGAGGAAGCTCTAAGATGAAAATCAGCATTCAACAATTAATGCTCAATATACTGCACCTGAAAAACATAAAATTAAAAAGAATATGAGTAAGTTAATTCTTTTATTTTTTTATATTTAAAGTAAGAATCAAAATCTACTTCATTATTACATAAACAACAAAAATGTGTAAACAACACAATAAGAATTGATAAGTAAAAACCAAAGATGCACAAAGTAGTGTTTAAAAGAATATAGTATCAGGTATAGAGGTAATTCTCAAACTATTAAAAAAAAAAAAAAAATAACTAGTACAAAAATGGTCAGACCATTAATTACTGGTTTGAAAAAAAAGTTAATTAAATTTAGTTCAATTTATTAGCAGATTAAATATCAATTTAAACATTAATTAAACGGCAAATGAATTTAAGTAAAAATTGTGAATATTCACATCAAATGAGGCTTCTTAGAAAACAATTGTTTTCAAATTTAATAATCAAAAATTCAAATAAGGAATCTGGTTTTAAAAATAGTTACATCCAACTGAAAAATAAATTATGATCAAAAACCATTTTTAAAAATGTTGGCCTGCCTTGTTACATTTACAGCTCGTCAATTACTTGTTAATTTCAATGATGGTTTATTTTTATCTTATTAATCTGTTATGAATTTTAAAAAGTGTATTCGAATTTGAGTGGTCAAACAAAAATTACACAGCTAATTAACATTTCAAAATAAAAAAATCTTGCCTTTTTAAAATAAAAAGAACAGTTTGGTTAAAAAAGTAGTATTTACTTGAAACTTTTTAAAATTTGTAAAAATGAGTAAAATATATTTATAATGGGCATAAGGTCAAAATAGTTATAATTAATAACTATAATAAACTAGTAATTAATAGAACAATAATTACACATGTTTATCAGCAGTCATTAAAATTTTTTTTAACACAACTTGAAATGGTGGATGGAATGATGAAAACAAAAATAAACAAATAAAAGAATGAGTGAACAGAGTTGATATAGTGATAAGTGAACAGAGTTATTATAAAACAATATTTAAAAAAATCACCTTAAAAAGAAGTTGATGTAAATTAAATAGATGTGATGCTATAATTTCACTATTTTTTGTTCCAAGATTACAATTTTGTAAATAGATATTATGTATTTTAACTAGACAGGCTTAGATACAGTGGAATTTATAAAGCACTTATATTTTAGATTCTTTAACCTATTTAGATTCTGAACTTTGGAAAATTTCCGAATGATAGGGTTTTCTGAATAAGTGGATAGAGTGTAATCTACTTTTATGATCAGAACAACAAGAAAACCTAATAAAACTTGAAGAATATTCAAGTTACCTAAAACAATGCAGTCTATTAATTTTCGACTATGTCATAAATAACAGATTTATTTATAAGTAAACAAATATCAGTGTAACATCAGTGACATCAATGTAACATCAGTGAACATCAATGTAAACCAAAAAAAAAGTCAATTATTTCAGATTTATTGTGAACCATAGAGCTTTACTAGTTGTATGACTAATGATATATTCCTACCCCTCTTGCAGCGGTCCAGTAATACACACACTTTTTAAGTGTTTAACAAGTGAGAATAACCTCAGGATAATATAAGTATTTGAAAAGTACAATTACAAATTAGGTATATAAATTGCCTCCTTATATTATTATGACTGATGTAGGCTATTGTTATTATATTTTTGTAACAAAAACAAAAGCAGACTATTCCCTATCTGGTATAGTCAGCAGAAAAGGCAAGTGACAAGCAGCCAGAAAAGGGAAATCATTGGATATGGAAATCAATTTACCATAAAAAATCATTAATAACAGCATAAATAAAAATATTTTTTTCAGTAAGTATGAAAGAGAATGAAAAACTCTATCGATAAAATATAAGTTGAAAAATATTAAACATAATTTTATTTTAAATCAATCCAATAAATTTAAAAAAAAAATTTCGAATAACCTAATAAAAAGTATAAATTTCACTATCTAGTTTAAAGAGAATCAATCGGCCACAATTTCCCTTATCCAATGAACTGAGAGACATTTTAATAAATAGTGCTAAGAGAAAGTTGAAAAAGGATTATCTTAACAACACATAGCCAAGGTGTATTTAATTTAGTGTGTTTAATTTTTAAAAGTGATTTCAATGCTCATTGTTTAAATAGTTCAATTTAAATGTATTAGAGGATTAGTAGATATAAATAAATTCAAAAAATATTTGTATACTATAAAATGTAAAAATTTTGATCATATCAAAAATAAATCTAATTTGTAATAAATCTGTTGTCTAATAAAAAAAAATATTAAAATTGTAGAAATATTCTTAATTACCCTAAAACCTAAAAGATACCTTTGATACTTCTTTCAATGCCAAGCAGCATTTTAGAAATGTGCTGTATACTGAAATAAGTACATTCTAATACAAAAAGGAGGAAAGCTAATAGAAAGCTCAGGAGAAACAGACAAACGTGTAGTAGTAATCAACATTAAAAAAAGGAAGAGTTTTCAATTGGATATGTATATTTTGAAGGTCAAAATTGTTAAAATATTTCATCAGGAGAATTCTTTTTTTTTTAATATTTTTTTTTTCTTGGCATGGACCTGAGGATTGGTAACACAGAAACATCCTAAAGGTACTTTTCACCTATCTGTTTTGAAACAAAAAGACTAATAAAACATGGCCTTTGATAATAAGCAAAACAAATAAATGGTCTTGAATTCAGTACTTCATAAGGAAGATCTAGTATAATTCTATAAAAATCATTATACACCAGTACAAAAAAAAAATCATCAAAATTTGAAACTATAGTGTAAAATATTGTCTTAGATGAATTAACCTAGGATTATAAGTGTGCATTATTGAATGGTTGTAATCTAATGTTGAAACAGCAAGAAGATTAAGCTTTTATTTTTAAAAAAATATGTAATAATTTTATATAATTACCTGCTTTACAAATCTCAAGTTGCTGCATAATTAGTTTTACAATGAACTGAAAATAGAAAAAATAATTATATTAAAATAAATTAAATTTACAATGGATAGGTTAATAACAGAAACTATTTAATTAATTAACAAGACAAATTAAGGAAATATGCTCTGATTATCAAAACTTTGGATAGGTAAGAAATATTTTATAAATAACAAATCGGTCAAATTTAAAAAAATTATTCAATGAAATCTGAATTAATTTGACATGTAAAAGTTTTCACAACTAGAAATTAAGAAAATTTGAATTGAGTGAAATAATTGATTCATTACAAGGCCATCATGATAGTAGTTGGTAGTACATCACATAGTACACAGGTCACGGTTAGAAACAAGATGGATCCTTCCGGGGTACTGCATATCTCAACTCTTCACAAGGCCTTTCAAAAGAAATTTTTGGAGGAAAGTAAAAGTATTGTTCCCCTGTGTCTCACAATCAGTTGTGGTATACCAGAGACTACCGTTATTAGCAAATGCACCTCCTATGGGCACAGGCCAATAAGGCTAAGGAAAACCAGGTTCAACATCTGAACACCTTCCTCAGCTAATAGTCAGGGAGAACGACTTCTAGACTTTCATAAATAGAAGCAAATTGTAAGTCCCACCCACTTCTCTCTAGGGAAGAAAGAAGCCGCAAGAAAGGGGACTCGAAGATGAAACTAAACAGAACAAGTAATCAATGACTAACAAAAATCATGGACGTTCTTTAACACATCATATTAATTTCACAGAATTACAACTGTAAAAATAAAATAAGCAATATTTTCCAATATAGAAAAGATTTAAATAATTAACTACTTCCTACTTATAGAATAGAGGTAAAGACTGATTCCATAAAGACAACAGATTAAACGAATCTGCAGATTGATATATAATTTATTTAAAGTGGATTAGGCTAATTGACTTTGGTAACAGATCACTAAACATGGTCATTCGAACATAAATTTCAGTTATAAGCGATTGGACCACTACTTAATAAATCAAATAGTAACTTGGTTACCTTATTGAGAAGCTTTTGTAACAGACATAAATTCCTAAGACAGTAAAATGTTTTGACAATTGAAACTTATACCACTACAATATAGAAACTATCAAGATACAGTAGCCTGTGCTGAAATTAATTGCGTAGTTATTTTTAATAAAGCAACATAAACTGGATACCATCTAAAACATCGGTTATAGTGATGAACCTGCTATAGTGACCAAATAGTCAGGTCCCTTGAACTTGGTACATTTATTACATGCAATTTTAAGTGGATATAACGACATATCGGTCATAATGACTCGTTTTTCATTTAGTTAGGGAGTTGAAACATCGGGTATGTGGGCATGACAGACGAAAAGGAAAGAATCAGCTCAAAATATAAATAAACCTTATAAAAATTTCAAGAAAGAAGACAATGAGCAGACATTTTCAGTGGGAACATCTATCAGCTCAAAATATTGATGCTATTGAGGCTAAAATATTCTATCAGTATTATACAGGGTGTCTCCATAAATAGGATAACCCTTGGTGGTTTTATAGCAAATTTAGCGCTGAACAAAAAGGGTCAGCAAATGGTCTTGACCAGTTTTCAGGCCAAAAACACGAAAAAATATGTTTTTGACACTTTTTTGCTACTGATGAAGAAATGGCTCATTGTATCAAAAAAGATTCGAAACTAATGTCATGAAGAATTATATTTGGCGTAAAAAGAGACCAGAGCTTTTAGCAGCTTGATATATAAAACTTTAGTGAATTGTCGGAGTTGAGATGATTTTCAAAATGACTGGCTAATGTCGAATTCCAAACTAACTAGTTATATTTAGCAAAACTTCTTTCAGGCGGTTTTAAATTAAAATGAAATTTTAAAGGAAAGGTATGAAATCGAAAGGAAATTTGATTTAGGAGGACAAAAAATTTTAAGCTCACAAAAATGAGGCAGTCAATGCATTTAAATGTTTTTAAATCATCATAAAATTGTTTTTTAATTTATTGTCTCATGTTGCTTCTGAGCTATCGAAGTAGCGGAAGGCATTGCAACCATTTTTGTGAGCTTGCTTTCTTCCAAAATCAAAATTTCCTCTTGCATTTTACGTTTAACCTTTCTGAAAAAAATTGGTTCCGTGTTTGTCGTTGTTTAGAACAATTTTCTTTTTTGCAAAAAAAACAACAACCTAAAACCAATTTTGCTAAAAATAACTAGTTGGTGTGGAATTCAATATTTGCCAGGCATTTTGAAAATCATGTTAACTCCGACAATGCACCAAAGTGTATTTGATCTATCAAACTGCTATTGGTCTCATTCAACACCAAATCTAATTATCTATTTTGTTTTTTTATGCAATGAGTCGTATCTTCATCAATTGCCAAAAAATGTATTTTTTCTTGCTTTTGGCCTGAAAAGTGGTCATGACTCCATTTGCTGACCCATGCTTATAGGAACTTTTCTGTCCAACTTCACTATAAAACTCCCCTGCGTTATCCTTTTTTTTGGAGGGGAAGGGGAACACATTGTATAAATAAATGCTAGAAGCAGTCATGCATAACTGATTTTTAAAAAATTAAAAAATGGCCAATCTATGCACTATAATAGAGAAATTATGTTCGTAAAAAGTGTAAAAATAATAAAATTAATTCTACATATCGCACATCCAGAATGAAAGAGGCACAGCTCAAAATTGCTAACACCAGGAAATTTAAGAGTTAGACCCCTATCCATCCCAGAGAGCAGCTAGTCCTCAAACATCAGACCATACTATTGGACATAATAGGTGATCTACCAGCAGCTTGGGTTAGAGAAAACACTCTAGTAGCTCCTATGTAGAACGAACTTCACCAGTGCCTATTGTTCGTTTTACAAAAAACACATTTTGTGAGTTGTGCCTCTTTCGTTCTGTGTGATATGGATATGCAAATCTATCAAATTTATGGAAATTTCATACTTTCAATAAAGTTGAAATAAATTCCTTTTTTTGACAATTCTTTTCTATATCTTTGAAATTGTTCCCCTTCCATAGTTGGTCTATGTTATAACAAACACCGGCTATTATCATAAAATGAAAACTGACAACCCCCTTCAAAGTCATTATAAACGAAATCCAGTGTACCTTCAATTGAATCAAACTTAGACAACCTTCAAACATATGTACAACTTACTTATGAACTCTGAAACGGGATCACTTTCTTCACTTCTCATATTACCAGTTATCTCTTCATTTTCTACAATTGGAAGAAACAGCTGAACAAATTCAGATGTATATGGAGGAGCTATAGCTTCAAGAACCTTTAAAACAAAGTAAAAAAAAAAAAAATATATATATATATATATATATATATATATATATAATATGTATGTATATATATATATATATATATATATATATATATATATATATATATATATATATATATATATAAAAATCTATATCATTGTATCTTTAATTATTGGCTCAAAAAAATTGAACTATTAGCTTACCTCAGTGACAAAGTATCTAATTAAAGATATATCAGTATCTCCTCTCTGCCAACACTGCTTAATGTACTTTACAACTGGCACCACACATCCTCTTGAAAGTAGGTTCACCATTCTTTCTATCAGCATCTTTTTCATTTCAAGCTGAAATATACAATTTATATAATGAATTGAGTTTACATCAAGAAAAATCAAATGCTCACAGAAGAATAATTAATGCATACTACTTTTAAATAAATAAGAAATACCTTTTTGTATAGATCAAATCAGAAGACATTTTCCTCACAAATATTTTATTATCATCATAATATTTTTTTAGATTGACGTTGCACAAACTAATGTAAAGATAAAACCATTTTCAAAGGCCACGGTGGCTGAATATATTGGGGTATTTAAGTTGATTAAATTATAAAATTAAAATTTATAAAAAAGATTACCTGGACTAAAATTTCTAATTCATCTTGTTTTGATTCAAAAAGTTGAATGAAAAGTGAAAGTACAGTATGATGTAGCAGAGGATGGTTTGTAACCACTTCATCGAGCAATGCTAAATGAATTGGAGTATGCTCTGTTGAAAGCTTGAAATAAGATGGCTCAGTGACTATGCATTCGACCCATCTTACAATGCCAATGGCAACAACAGGAAACCTTGAAAAGAATAATTAAAAAAATTGAATCACTGCCTATATAATATCATTTTTTAAACTATATTATATGTCTATACATCAGAGGTAAACTATCATAAATAATTTTTTTTAGAAGTTGGTTGGGGGATGCGGTCAATGATGAAGAACACACAATTAAGTGGAACTTATTGATATGTTCTTCATCATTTATCATACCTTCTCTCCCGATCAACCTTTTTTTAAAATTGCGGTCAACTATAACCACCCCAATATCATAAGTAACATTTTCAAAGTTTTAAAGGAAAGTAAAAAGAAGTTTCAGATCGCACTGCATTGCTTGTTGTGAAATGCTACTGGTATCGGTGGAGGGAACTAGTCCGACAAGTGGGCCATATGGTCCTTTTTGCCAACTGCTGATGGCAACCATTAGGTCGCTGCCGCATACTAACCAGAGTGGCACAAAATTCATTTCGCAGGACAGCCACAAAATAACACAGACCAACAAAAAAAATTTGTTTGAAAACTTTTTTAACTTTAATAGTTGATCTTTATAGATTTTTATGTGCTGAATCTAAATCTGGCCTTAATTTTTTTGTATCACCCATAGTTTTCCGTAGATTTCAGGCTCATCAAACATCCTAACTTTTTAAACTTCTGTAACATGTTAGCTACAATAGAAACATACTCTGGGTCTTTTTCATTTCCCAAGAACTTTGTAAAGACTTGCTTGAATGATACCCATGCTTCTTTCTCATTTAAAGTCATTGTGGATTCAAAGTTAACATCAAACATCATTTTTCTAATGTCAGGTCCGACAAAGACGCCTTCTTTTAGTTTAGCTTCTGAAAGGCGTGGAAACTTTTGGCAGAGATACTTGAAACATGGTCCATCTTTAGGCAAGCCTTTACAAATTGTTTCATGAGGCCTAACTTAAGGCCTAATTGTTTCATGAGGCCTAGGACTGAAAGCTGTTCAATTCTTTAAAAATCGCTTAATTTAACTATAAAATGAGAAGAAATTGTGGGTGATACAGCTTTTTTTAATATCATATTTGGATTCAGCATCCTAAAAACTATAGGAATAATGTATTTTCAGTACAAAAGTTTTTTCATTGTTGGCTTGTGTAATTATTATCTGACCCAGGTGGAAATCGAACCCACAATGTTCCGAACGCGTGTTGGTCCCATGCCCCAACATGCTTGGCTGTCATGTCCTCTCTTGTTGTGGATAGTGGTCAATCCTTATATCTTTATACTACATATTTTATCACCCTATCAGCTTATTTACAATTTTGGAAAATATTGTCACAATAATACAAATATGTTAATAAAATATAATTTAGACTAACGATAGTGTATCTCAACAATTTACTCTCTATTCCATTTATTCTTCTAATTTTTGTGGTAGAGTTAAACTATAAGGTAACTTCCCTTAATTTTCCATTGAAGTTTGTACAAATGAGAATCAATCTCATTATTTTCAACAAGAATTCATATTTTTTTTAATATTACAATTCTACCAAGAGCACATTAGAAGGTATATAAAAAATTAATCAAGATGCCAATATTCCAAAAATTATCAGATAGTATCCTTTTATTTTGTAAAATGCTTCAAATGTATCAAAATAATTTTTTATTTTATTTTAATTTTCTTTAAATTATAATCAAATAATCCTTGTAATAATTGAACAGATGCTAGATAATTTTTCAATTGAATTTCTCTGTTGTCTTGATTCCATTAAGTTCTTGAAAATTCATGCTGGACTAAAAATAATTAAGTTGGGCATCATCTTATTAAAATATTTGAATAGTTGTTTTGAGAAATCCCATAAGTCATTGAGAATCAATCAATCAATCAATTCGGCGCTAGAACTCGGTGACGAGTTCTGGCCTCCTCAACCAGCTTCCTCCAAGCGTCTCTGTCTTTGGCAGCCACCATCCAATCTCTGATGCCGAGCATCACTTGCCACTCCATCAGACCATCGAAGCTTCGGCCTTTTTCTCCGTCTTCGTCCAAAGAGCTGCTCTGTCAGCAGCTTTCTAGGCATCTCCTCGCCTCCTATTTGGGCGACATGTTCAGCCCAACGTAGCCTTCCTGTGCATAGAACTTGAGCAACATCAGGCTCTCTGTAGATACCTAGGAGTTGCTTGCTTCTTCTCCATTCATTTCCTATTCTCTTTCCTCCTAGTAACTTACGGAGGACTTTTCTTTCAAAGATCTGAAGTTCCTTTTCACTGTTCTTCAAAAGGGTCCGGGTCTCAGAGCCATATAGGAGTATTGGAGTATGATGGTCTAATATAGCTGTGTCTTCGTCTGTCTGGAGATATGGTTACTCACAAGGTGTCTACACAGTCCAAAGTAACACCTGTTAGCCAACATTATCCCGTTCTTGATTTCCCTTTCAACTGCGTTGTTCTATGTTACAATCGAGCCCAGATATCCAAACTCGGCTACTTTGTCAAACTTATAAGAACCGATGGTCACTGTTTCCCCTTCCATGGGTGCTTCTCCAGACACCATGTACTTGGTTTTCGAGCTATTCACCTTTAATCCTAGTCGCTTTCTGGTTCAACCAAGGCTTGGAATGCTTCCATTACTGCTGTTAATGATCTGCCGACAATATCTATGTCGTCAGCATAGGCCATAAGCTGGTAGAGGTGATTGTATATCGTTCCTGTTGTCTGAAGATCAGCCTCCCGTATGGCTTTTTCTAAGGCTGAATTAAAAAGTCATTGATAATACATTTTTGAAAAATAACAAAAACGATCTAGGCCAAAGCATAATGGTTCAAGGCAATCCAAAAAGATTGATAATTAAAATGTGATTAAATCTGAACTTACTATGTTAGTAAGTAAAGATATTAAAACAATATAGTATTCATAAATTAATTCCTACAAATAAAGATTAGGCAGAAGTATAGAAAACAACCTGCACTAGTTAAAAAGTATAAGGATATTAAATTACAATAAACAACAAAATGTGAAAATATTTTTTTTTTTTTTACCAGTCCATCAGTCTATCCATGATTCTTATTTTCTAATATTTAATACAATACTGTTATGACATAAACTCTAGCTTACCTGATACAGTTATAGAGAGTAGATAAATCAGCGATTAGCTCAGTCGAACCTTTTCCAGTACAACAAATGTTATGTACTTTATCTATGGCCAGAGTAGTTGCTTTTAATTCTTCTTTATTTAAGCCTCTTTTTCCTTTGCTCTTACTTCCTGATGGTACACTTTCACTGACACTTGTTGCATAAGCAAGAAGAAACATGTATTTAGATTTATGCTCTGGATTTAACTTTACCCCAGGCCGAAAAAGTGAATCCACTAATAATTCTGAAATTAATTTAAAAAAATATCTATTTGTCGATGAAAGGATAATATATATTGGAGAAAAAGAGAAAAATAGAATAGATTATTACCTAAAAACTGAGGATTACGAATGAGATCAATGGGTGGTGGATCAGACCCTGAATAATTACGATGAAGAACTGTGATATCGGCAGGATTGAGTGCATTTCTCGACAACATAGAAGACAGAGCTTGGCAAGATTGTGGGAAACCTGCTGAATTGTTCAAAGCCATTGTGATCGGTGTAACATCATGCCTGTTATAAAAAAAATCAACTATAATGCAATATAAGTTATACACAGCTTTAATAACACTTTTTTTTGTTAATTTAATTTAGTTATCAAGTAGTCTAATGAAATCCTAAATAAATGAGAGACCATATGAAGCCCTAATTGCACGTACTCAAATAGGACTTCATAAAAAAAATTAGGAAGAATTAGAGTTTACATTATAAAAATCAAACATACAAAGCTGCATGTAGGGATGATAGAGTCCTAGAAAACTTGGATTTGGTAGCAAGGAGTTTTCCTAACCACTAAAACTTCTAAAAAGTCTGGTAACTGTCTCAATTCCCAGCAAGCATTATTACTTTTACGAATGAGCTCCATAAAATTTGCAACTCCAGAACAAACACAGGAAAATAATAGATAAGGATGATACTGATCTAGCAACTGTATATATGCTGATAACATAGCCCTAATGGAAAAAAAAAAAAAATAAATCTGCTAAACACAATTCATATCTCCTATTGGAACAACAGAAAATAGTTTGTAAAATCTATTTTTACCCGAGACAATTTAAAAAAAAAATATTTTTGCACCTTGAATGCTAAAATAAGAAAGTTCTTACACATAGTAACTTGAAAAAAATGTCTTGCATTCCAATTTTCAAAAACCAGTTATGTTGTTTACATCTTATTTTAAACATATAAGTTACTTTTAAGTTGTATTCAACATGATATTTTAAAAATATAACAACAGTAAAATAGTAAGCAGTAAATTAAACCCATTCCACTACAAATTAAAATGAAAAATTTACTTAAGATACTTACTGAGATTGGGCGCATTTAGTAATTTCTTGAGCTAATCTTTTCATTATGGAACCTCCTTTGCTCTCTTTTGAAAGCACATGAAGTAATACTTGAGAATAAACATAAGTATGCTGACCATGACAGACCATTTTCTAGAATTTAAAAGATTTAATTAATTCTTGACAAAATTTAAAAATAATAAGTTCTAAAAATAAAGCAGTTTTTCTCTAATCAAAGGATAAAAAAGCTCTATGATACTGAGAGAATTACAATAAGAGCTAGAAAATAATCAGACAGAATTTTATACATCTTGATGTTTATTTCATATGGTTGGTAATGTAAGATTTTCATCTAGAAAGACTCATTGAGGCTAGTTCCAGGTGGCTCTCATTCGGATAAAACCAAGTTTTATCTCTGTATCAGAAAAATAATGGTATTAATAAAGAACAATTTGTTAACATAAAATTTGATGTTGAACTTATAACACGGAAAATTCATCAAGGCCAAAACAGTAATACAATGGAGTCTCTACAGCATTGAATTTCTAGATAAGAAAAGAAAAAAGATGATGGAGACAATGAATACTATTTTAGGATGAATAAATATAGAATAGAAAAAAAAAAGAAAGCATATAGGGTATCAGAGAGATATATAGAAGGTGGTAATGTTTCTAGTATAAAAAAAAAGATTAATAAAATGTTGAAAACTCAGTTCAAATTATGATCCGAGTTTCCAAAAATCTGAGGTCTTTTTTTTAAATTTTCTAAAGATTCTTTCCAAATTATAAAAACATTATAATGCTCATAAGTGTAATACACAATTATAACGCATTTCAAAGAAAAGGACATAATCATTGGTTGGAAGATAATTAGTAAATCGAGATGAGTCGGATTGTGAAAGACGACGATGAAAATGAAGATAACACTTCCAAACCAGCCAGATGGAAAAACATTAGACTACATGGAACAACAAGATGAAATCAGCCTGGAGACCTTCTTTTCCCCAAAAAATGGAGTATGCATGCAGCTCTACCAAAAGAGGGACCTTGCAAGAGCAGAGATAAATAGAGAATTATTTTAACATATAATATATCAAATTAATCTACATACATACACTTCAAAATTATTTATATACATATAATCCGAGGAGGGCTCAATCCCATCCAATTCAGATTACCAAGACTCCACTGTAATAAGCTAATTAAATTTCAAAGCCACTATAATAATGTTTTTCAACTTCCTAGGGATCATTAAGGGGACTAAAGGCCAAACAATAAATCAAATATGTTCTAACCACCCTTCATGAATGAGGTTGAGGAAAGAGGTTTGAGGTACAGTAAAATTGTTTATGGATCTTTCACCAAGACAGGGCACTTTTGAATTCCTATATAATAAAAGAAAAAAGTGATAGAGACAATGAATACTTTTTTAGAAGATGACCTATAACAGTACTTTAAAGAAAAAGTATACAGGGTATCAGGGAAGTGTATGCAAGGTGATAATGCTTCTAATGTAAAAAAATTATTAATAAAAATGCTAGAACCCATTGTTGTTTCGGCCGTTAATGTTTCGACATCCCCAAGAGCGCCTTTTCCTTTCCATCTAAAGCTCTCTGGAATGCGTGCCTCCTCGTGGTGCGGCTGGATTACTCTATACCGATAAAGGCTAGGTATAGGGGAACTAAAACGAAACCCTCCGGGGCTAACTACCTCAGTTGTATCTTGTCAGGGCGACTCGACCCAAACATTTATACAATATCATGAGAACGGCTTCACACAGAAAACACTACCCTGAAGGAAAAGTCGGGCGATCGGATTCCAGGGTGCCCGACAGTGAGAAGTGGAGAGGAGTTGAATCGGAGCACCACAAGGGACAAAACCAAAAATTCAGATTAAAGAGGAAATACTATTTTGGAACATATAACATAAATTCTCTGTTGCAGGTGGGAAAGCTAAGACAACTCACATCCAAGTTGAAAAGACTGGAAATATCAGCTCTGGCATTACAGGAGACTAGATTCAGAGATACAGAGGTAATGGATTATGGGAGGTACAAAATTTTTAAAGGAAAAGCCGGGGGAAAGATCTTGAAGAACGTTCCACAACTGGGTACAGGTTTCATGGTCATTAAGGATCTGTTGGGATCAGTGGTCAACTTCAACAGCAAAAGTTTTAGGCTTTCAACGCTCACCCTTAAGGCGGGCAATAAAAGGTATACTCTGATCAACACGCATGCACCTACAAACGAAGATAACAGGAAAAATTTGGAGAAAGAAGAATTTTGGGGAAACATGGAGGGAGTAATGGGCAGGATTCCGCGAGATAACATAAAATCTTATTGGGAGATTTCAACGCACAAGTGGGGAAAGAAAAGAAATATAGAGAAATAGTAGGAAAATATCCGATACACAATAGGACCAATAGGAATGGAGAGAGATTAATTTGGATACGCCAGAATGCTGCCCTAAAGCTCATGTCCATATATTTCAAGGCAAAAGCCAGCAAGAAGAAGACGTGGGTTTCCCCGAATAGTCACCTTGGGGAATTTCAGCTGGACCATGTGGCAATCTCTAAGAAATTCTATAGGGAAATTGAAAATGTAAAAGTGAGAAGAGCGGTGAACGTGACTTCGGACCACTTCCCATCTCAGATTAAAATTAAAATGGTGCCGGCGAAAAAACTCAAAATTGGGGATGGGTTTAGAATCAGGAAAATAGACAGGGATAATTTGGTTTAAAAAAATGGGCAGACATTTGGGAAAAACTTGGAGTTACCACAAAATTAGGAAGAAGCCAATAGGAACATGGTGGATCTGGCAGAAAAACTAAAGCATTCTCAGTGAGTGCGAGAAAGCCATCAGGGACATACTCGAAGTATGGAAGAAGTGGAACCAGAAGAAAACGGAAGAAGGATACAAGAAGTATCTCTTGGAAAGAAAGATTGCGCATAAGACGTTAAGGAAGAGAAGGAGAGAGTTCTTCAATGAACAATTGGATGAAATGGAAAAGAACTTCAAGAAGAATAACACGAGTCTCTTCTACAAAGCGTGCAAGCAAAAGATCAGAGGTTTCACACCCTCTATTGTGATGCTGAGGAGGAAGGATGGGACCTTTGCGCAAACCAGTGAGGAAAATTGTAACATTTTTGCTGAATACTTTGAGGACCTCCTCAACTGCCAAGAACCACAGTCCTGTGGAGCGAATGGAGTCGGATCCCCCAAATGACTAAGATATAGATGATATCATAGCGGCCCTCAAGAACAACAAAGCATCAGGTGAGGATGGAGTGCTAGCGGAGATGTGGAAGTTGACTGGTGAAGACTTTAGGAAGAAGGTCACGGAGCTGATGATGGATATTTGGCTGGACGAGAGAATTCCGGATGAGTGGACTGCAATTATACACCCTTTGCACAAGAAAGGTCCAAGAACGGACGTCAACAACTACAGGGGGATCTCCCTGTTGTCCGTAAGTTACAAGATCTTTTCTAGGGCGCTCTTGAGTAGGTTAAATCTGCAAGTGGATCCGATGATTGGGGAATATCAGAGGGGTTTCAGGAAAGGAAGGTCAGGCCAGGAACAAATTCTGAGTCTGAAACTACTAATAAATTACTACAACTCTAGGACAAACAAGAATCTTTATATCTCCTTTGTGGACTTTAAGAAGGCCAACGATTCTGTGGATAGGAGGGCTTTACTGGTGATTCTGGAAGAATATGGAAAGACAAGGAGGTTGGTTGAGCAAACGCTGACCAAAACGACCTCGAAGGTGAAATTTCGGGAAAAAGCAGTTAAAACAAAGTATGGGGAAATCAGGGTCACAAATAGCTTCAAGTATTTAGGGGAAATTATTTGTAGTAATGGGTCCGAGAGAAAGGGTATGGAGGAGAGATTGGTCAAGATGGAAAGACTCAGCTTTGCCACCAGTAGCCTATACTGTAAAAAGGGTCTTTCAATAAGAGCAAAAATAAGACACTACAATATAGTTGTCAAACCGGTTATTCTGTATGGAATGGAGACCGCTTCTCTTCCTAGCTTAAAGAAACTTTTGGGAATAGAGAGGAAGATCTTGAGGAAAATTTATGGGCTAATAAAATTACCGGAAGGATATAGGCTGAGTCCTAATAGAGAATTATACAGAGAAATGGATGACCTAGAAACGGACATTAGGTTAAGGAGGCTGCGTTTCTACTGTCATATGGTCAGGATGAACCCGAGCAGAATAAATAGGGAGATCTTTGGGAAAATGTGGGGATATAAAGGGGCTGGGGGGTACATCAAGCAGATAAAGGAAGAAACGGGGAAATTGGGGATCTCAAGTCAGGACTGTTTCGATAAGGATGAGTATAAGGAGAAATTAATGAAAATAAAGGCCCTTGTGGGTGCCAAAGAGGTGAGAAAGATGAGAATATGGAGAGAGGAAGAAAGAAGAATGCAGTCTGAAAGAAAGGTGGGAAGAGAGGAGGAGAGGGGAGAGTGTGGGGAAAGTTAGGAAGAAATGATATTCGCATGGTCTGTAAGGCCGTTTCATGTCAAAAAAAAAAAAAAAATGCTAGAACTCAGTTCAAATTATTTTCTAGCCACTGTTCATACATTAATATCTATTATATTACATGATATGCCAGTTTTTGGAGTATGACAAATATCACAACAATGAATATCATGTAAAAACCGATTAAAATATGTTTCATTGGCTTCTATATAGATCTTCCAATGTTATACAACCTCAAATCTTGAGGTTTGAGAAGAAAAACAAAACAAATTATTTTAGCAAATAGTATCAACATTACAAAAGAATAGTTTTAGTTTTTTTACTGGAAAAAAAAATTGAAGGTGCTAAAAAAATTTGTATTTGATCGTAGGTAGAGGGTAAAATAATTTGTAATTAATCAACTCAGACATTTCATGATACACAATAAAATAAAATGAAGTATAGCCTGTTTTATCTTTAAAGAGTAACAATGCAGTGAATGCAAGAATTAAATACAAAAATAAATTCCACAATAAAATAAATAAATCCACTCTAATAACAAATTATATACTTCAATGAAATAGAATTTCCAAGTTTATTTTTTTAACTTTTTCCAATAAAAAACCCTTCAAACTGAATAAGTTTATTCATCTATTGATTTTTTTTTTAATCAATTAGAAAGTGCTTTTCATTTTCAAATTAAAAAATAAGTGTACTTTAGAATTTTAAAGATTTGGAAGGCAAAATATTTTATTTATTTTCATTAAATTCATATTTTGTTATACTTAACATTTTTATAAACGGTATGTGCTAAAACAGATTTATTTGTATAATGTATTGCAAAATGGAATACTAATATTGGAAATGTAATTTATTCAAAGAAACTTACAGCACACTCTTCAATACTTTTTTGCCAGTCATCAGTTGTATTCAAAAATCCTGATATTGCTGTTTTTAGAACTCTTGAAAATACTTCAATTTGTTGAGCGGCAGTAGAAATACTAGTTATTTCCCCTTGAAAGCCAGCATCAGATATCAACTACAAATAATATATTCCTCAAATTAAAAAATAATAAAAATAAATAAAGTGAATTCAGAGAAAAACTTGAATATTTCAAATATTTGGTACTTAGTATATAGATTCAGGGAGTGTTTTCTAACTATCACAGTATAAATAAGATCGATCCTCCTGGACTGCTATGATAGATCTCTCAACTCCATATGGGCATGGATTCTTTCAAGGGAAGCTTGTTGAGCAGGATAAAAGTATTAAGTGATGAAAAGTGAGTTGAAGTTAGGAATTAAGTTGAAACACACAATATTCATACATATATACAATAATGGTATATCAGCCAAGAAAAGTAAAAAGTGTATAATTCAAGATTTGTCGATTTTAAATATTGGTGCATATTCCATATAATGTCCCTTCCATTTCTTTTCAACGCTTGTCCTAGGAGTACCAAAAGTGCTTACCAAAAGGTAAGTATAATCTATCAAAAAGTTGTGACCTAGGAATGGACAAAACCAGCTTTAAAACATCCTGAAAAAGGAGTTTTTTTTTTACTTATTTTTATTATACTTTTCTTTAAAGGTGAATTATGCACCTATCCAAGTTCTAATCACGCTTGACTGTGCTCAAAATATCTATTGCAAGCCCACTTGGCCCATATAACTTTTATCATAGACTGTTTTATAAAGGTAAAAAAAAATTACACACATAAATAACATAATAATAATGATGATAAGGCTTATCAAACTCCAAGTTTTGATACTGTCTAACAGTATTACCAATCTACCAAAACTAAAATCTATGAGATCAGACTAGACACTATCCTCCTATCTATGTGTCAGTCTAACCTTTGGTTGCTCAACTAACAGTTCAACAATGATCATCTTGCTAATAATTAGTTATTTATCTAGCCCAACAACTTTACATGCCTCTGACAATCACTGAGACTCTATAGCAATAATTATATTTATCCCCAAAAACCCTAAGGTAGGAGGCAACAAAATAAATATATTAATAAAAATTACATCAATTTACAGTATTGTATTATTACTTATAGATGTACCTTTATAGTAAAATTTAGCATCAAACAATCAGGATATTCTTCTGCTAAACGGTAAATAAGAGATCTCCATGTTGGATGATCAATCATTTCTGTAAGCCAAGCTGGTGTCTAAAAATTAATTAACACAGTAAAAATATTAATTAAAAACATAAATTAGTTAAAAACATTAATAACATAAATTCAATTAGATATTCATAGACTAACTTCTCCCTCTTCAGTAAAAATTGTATCTGCTTTCTTGGGGTCAAATGTTTTCAATATCATTTCCTTTAAGTGATTTTCCACCATAGCTTGTACAGTTTGAACTTTCACACCTTTGAAATAAATTATAATTAGAAGTTTAATTTTTTTTAGTTCAACTTAATGAAGATATTATGAAAAAATTAAACATGAAGATATTATACTAAATGTAAATATAATGATTTATATTATTAAAAATTTTGCAGACCATCTATTTAAATAATAATATTGCAGTAACAGGAAAAATCTCATTTAGATTTTTCAAACATCCAAAATACTTCAGCAGCATTAAAATTTGCTCTTTATGGAGCGATTGTTTATCATTGCATATGGAACATAGACTTGGACTTCATAAAGTAATGTAAAGACATTTTCAGTCCAGTTAAGGATGAGGCATCAGGCCTGCGATGTACCAGAAATAGGTAATTGAGATTTGAGGACACTGATATACCAGAAAGAAGGCAAGAGGACAACCAATTCTTCAGTGGGAAAACATGGTTCAGAGGAGTACAACTAGTATTTTTATTTTTGTTTATTAACAATATATTATCAATACACTACAGTAGATACTAATAGACCATGAGATTTAGAGTCACCTCAACAAATTCCCTCTACTCTCAAAGGCAATGCATTATCAATAAAAATGAAAAAGATAGGATCTTGGGGCACAGTTTTATGCTTTTAGCAAATTTAGAAGAAAGCTAAATAATTCACTGCTTTAATAGAGGATCCTGACTGCCAATCAGGTCTTTAGTGACTGACTTGGAATTTTTGTTTAGTAATATTCAAAAACATTTTAAAATTAGGTTTAGGACAGGTAACACACTAGAAGTAAAAAAGGAAAGATTTTACAAGCATAAAAAATAATCATAAACAGTGAACAAAAACATATTAAAAAAATTGATACATCAGATTTGTAGTAAATTTCATCAATTCTATTTGCATTTGAAATAAGTACCAAACACCTTATAAAATAATATAATAATACCAACCTCCAAGTATAAGCCACTCAGCAACAAGATTTGCCATTTGGGCTACTGCTTTGTAGTTATGTGACAATAACTCAATGACTTGTTCAGGATTTCCTCCGGCTTGAAAGTATCTGAAAAGAATAAGTTATCATCGGGATCTAGCAGGATTGAAAATATAGTAGTTCCAAATAAAATAAACTTAAACCTCTTTAATTGAGAAAAAATACCAGGTTCCATAATATAGTCTGGAGTACTAAACTTTTCCAAACACTCCCTCAAAACTTCTTGAGGATTATCCATAGCCTCCTCGCCAGCATCTGACTATAAGATAAAACAAAAATCGCATATAATTACAAAACATGGTCAATTTATATAAGATTTAAGAACTGAATAGAACTCACATCATCCCCCATTTCCCCATCCCATGGTCTATCATCATCATAATCGTCATCCATTTTATTCTAAATAAAGAGAACGAAAAAGTATTAGATATAAAATTAGCAACCAATGGGCCTCATTAACTAATAAAAAAAAAGACTAAGTTTATAAACAAAAGTTTTTAAGTTTTTAGAACTGTTATACTGCGAGGTTAAACTATCGATAGCTTAAAGAGATTCAGAAATACTTGAACAAAGAGTAATAAGATGAGAAACTAAACTTTCCCAAATCATCTAACAACAACAGAAGAAATATTTCTACTGTAAAGTATACGAATATATTATGCTGTGCTTATCTTTTTAATTTTATTAATTGGAATGAAATAAAGAACTGAAACAACGAAGAGATCCGCCCCCTGCATTTTCAATCCGATATCGAGTAAATTCATAACAAATAACATCATTGAGCGAACTTGTAGAACTACAAATTTGTTAGAGGATTTTAACGATACAATAGGGATTATTACAAATTGACATTTCTCTGCATTCATCTGAGGAAAATGATACGTTAATTAGGTTCCTATAAGTGCAGTAAGAAGAGTTTGGAATTTAAACTGAAGTGAGCTGGTTGAACATAACAACCATATGCATTTTCTGGAATAGGCTGTATATGCAGGGCCGTTTCAGATAGAAATTGTAATATAATTGAAAATATAGAAATATAGAACACAACAAAAAAATAGTAAAATAAAGTAGTTCTAACATTGATCGATTCTCTTGTTAAGAATAAGTAATTAAAAATAAACCAAAAATTGAAAGGAAAATAACCAAGAAAGAAAAATAATACCCGATCAGGTCACCAATACTCATAAAATCAAGAAATTAGATTTTCTAGAGCAGGTACCCCATACCTAGACTCACAATGGTCTAAAACGTATGAAAATTCACTGATTTCAGAAAACAAAAAGGAAAATAGGAAACAAATAGAAATCCTTTAACACCTTTTGCCTATTCTCTAACACACACTGAGAGTATCACTGACTTACAACTGGATCTTGTTATCTTCTTTTTCTTCTTCTTCTGGCACTACAGACCGAAGTGGTTCTTGGCCTGCTTCAACATTTGTTGCCATAGGCCTCCACCATAAGGATGTCCGCCCGCCGCATATCCTCCAACACTTTGTCTTTCCATCGCGCCTTTGGCCGCCCCTTTTTCCTCGTAGCGAAGTCTTTTTCACCAACCTGTTCTCACTCATCCGACAATTATGCCCATACTATCTCGATCTATTCATTTTTATGATGCCAGGTAAGTGCAGGTCCTTAAACAGAATGTATATTTCCTTATTTTTCCTAATACGCCATCTCCCACCTCCATTATAAACGCCGCGGATTTATAATCCATGTTTCGCATCTACAGGTTACCACTGGTCTAATCAGGGTTTTATGCATGCGGGCCTTAGGAGTGCGTGAGATCAGGTTGCTTCTTACCACCTTTTCTTAATGCATAGTGCGCTCTGTTTCCTGCTAGTTTCCTTCTTTTTACTTATTCTGCCTCATTTGCTTCATGAGTCATTAGAGATCCGAGATACGGAAAAGCAGACACTACTTCAATATTATCACCAGCGATATCGTAGAAAGCAGGGCGTTGTCTCTTTATTCTTTCTACAATCATTAATTTGGTCTTTTCGATATTTATTTCGAGACCAGCTCTTTTTGCTTCCCGTCTCAAAGCCATATATGTCTCCTCAATGGCCTCTCTGCTTCGTCCTACAATTATTACATCATCTACGTATGCCATTATTTGTAGTGATTTATCCATGATCATACCGCTTCCGTCTAGATTTGCACTCTTTACAACCTTGTCCAAAACTATATTGAACAGCATGGGGGTCAGGGCGTCTTCCAGGGATATAAAATCATCGCCGAGTTATTGTACAACCGACTTGCACCCTATTATGAAAGAGGAGTAGGCGATTACCAATGCGGTTTTCGGAGAAATAGATCGACAATAGATCAGATCTTTGCTCTTCGGCTAATAGATCAAAATATGTGAGAATATATTACGATGACTTGGCGGCTGTTTATTGATTTTAGAGCTACATATGATAGGACTTACTGATCCATGTTATATGAAGCTATGGCAGATGCGAAAATCCCTTCTTAACTGATATCTTTACACCAAGGGGAAAATGAGGCACTCTAACTGTAAAATAAGAGTAAACGGAGAACTGTCCAATGGTATAAAGAATGGACTAAGACAGGGAGACGCCCTGGCCAAAGGATCTTGTTATCACTGAATCATAAACATGAGCAGTTAATTATTCATTCTGGGGTTATACTGAAGTCACTGAAATTTTTGTCTAATCACGAAATTTTCTAAAGCGATGCCATTCTTCAAACTATATTTATGTAGTTTTCTTATAGGAGCATGAACCTAATGATTTATTTCTATCGTCTCCTTTATTATTAAAGTTTTTAAATTCTGTAGTTTTTAAGCTTCTTCCACGTGTTGCAATATCATATCTGGCTACTTCCTATTTCCAAAGGGTATATTTTTTTGGTCCTTTCTGATATTTCATCCATTTCGGGCGACTTCTTGAGAGAGATGACGATCTCCTCTTGTTATTTTTTTTTCCTTCGCCCTCCGAATTAATTTATTTACAATATGTATAATGATTTTACAAGCATGTATACAATTTTCCTTCACTTGCATTTTAAGGTTGTAACTGAAATCCACTGAGATAGATTATTCTGGTTGTGGTGGTGGAGATGAGGGCCAGACTGCAAATATGAGATCCCCACCCTCGGTGAACAGTCAGCCAAGGAGATTCGGCCTTGCCAACTCCCAAGTCGTGGTGGAGGGACAATGTCTCGGAGTAGCGTTTTAGTACAGGTCTTCAGCCCTTCAAAAAACTTAATGTACCATTGGTAGAGCAGATGTTCCTTTGCTGGGCGAGTTTCAGCCACTCTCTGACGCGACTTTTCAATGGGACACCGAGGTAGAGGATGGAGGTGGAGATCCACTGTGAAGTGTGTGGGCTGGGTATTCTTTCCTTACAGGAACGGCATTATGATGGGATCCGTCTTCGCCGGGATCACCTTGATACTATATTTCTTGAGTGATTTTAGGATGGTGGCTAAGGTACTTTATGCAAATGTGAGTGCTGGCAACGGATGATCGGTCTTATATATCATCTTGTAGTTGAGGGAGTTGGCACTGGAGCAGCGTTTACTATACAAAGAACTTCAGTAAGATTCTTCAGAGCGGAGCATAAGCTGGAAGGTCGTAACCTTGAGCGTACTCAAGGATGGGAAAACATTATCCCTCTGCATAACTTCAGACAGCTACTTTGCCATATATTCCATCTGGAATTTTATTTACTAAATTGTTCTTTCTTAAGTTGTTTACCTATACACAAGTAGTTTCTCTGCCAGGTTATTCCATACTGGAGCGGTACGCGGTCTTCCCTTTTTGTCCTGAGCGTAAATGTATCACCTCATTCCATACACCGTTTAGAGAGCCCCTCTTCTTTATTGCAAATATTGTAGACTGAGATCTCATGCAAAAACATTGATGTTTTCTGAAAAAAACTTAAATCAATTTTACTAATCCTTATAGTATTGACATTAAAAAATAAGAGTCTGCCAGTTGGATCACTCTACTTGAATAAATGTCGGCCAAAAAAACTCGCAATTTTAGGACTATTTTTGGTTTTTCAGCTATAATTCCTAAACGGTCCATTCTATCGTAAAAGCTACAGTATATAAAATTAAAAAGCATCACATTTTGTGTTCAATGAGTCAACAAAAATTTAAATTCGATCAAGAACACTTTTCGAAATGTGCAATCTCCCGATCTCCGGCAATTGTCATTTTAGCACAGTTTGATTTGCATTTTAGTTTGCAAAAAATGAAATAGTTTTAATTTTCAGGTATGTTGTACGTATTTCTTTTCTTGTAAAAAATTCAAGTTTTTGATCTCCTTGTGTGTTTCAATATTAATAAGGTACGGGGTTGTGAAAGTCTGCATAAATGCTCAAAAAATTAAATAAGTTGGATTTTTTATCCGTATCTCTGTAGCTTTTCTGAATATTGAAACAATGTCAGATACAAACTGGCAGGACGTTAAACGTTCTTTAATAAAACTGTTAATGACAAATTTTAACTTAAACGTATTGGAAGCGAGCTATTTTGGAAAAACTTAAAAAAGTTTCTTCTCTGCAGTTTTCAAGATAGTGAAAACGAACTAAAAGAAGGAGGTCCAAAACTTGAATTTTTAAAAGAGGAGCAATAAGTACAACATACCTGAAAATTAAAACTACTCCATTATTTGTTAAGCAAACTGGACTAAAATGCTAATTGCCAGAGGCCGGGATATAGCCAACTTCGAAAAGTGTACTTGACCGAATCTAAATTTTTTTGTGCTCAATGGACGCATAATTTTATGCTCTACAACTTTTATTGGATGAGTTTTTCTCTTAGAGAACTCATTTCCCAGCTGCAGACTCATATATAGTCCTCTAACGCTGTTTTTTTTTTTACGAAATCGTCGTTTATGATCGTGATTTTCGACCACTCTAGTTACCCAAATCATTATGTCGTGGTAATTATTGAACGCTAAATTTGATGTTTTTTAATTTAATGGTAATCATATAACGCAAAATTTGATGTTTTTAAATTTAATGATACCCATTGACCATAAAATTTGACGTTTTTTAATTTAATATACCACAGCTTTTTTGATATAATGGATCGTTTAGGAATTATAGTTGAAAAAGCGAAAATAGTCCTAAAATTGAGAGTTTTTTTAGCCGCCATTCATTTTATCAGGTAGCATACGATTTTATCCGAATATTAATACTGTAAAGATTCTAATAATTGCTGAATGATTGCAGTTTTCTTCACATCAATTTTTTTGTACGAGCTTTCGTTCAATTGGGTCTTTTCAAAATTTCAAGACGAAGAATCTAGTATAATTTGATAAATTAAAGTAATACCTAGGGGGAGGAGTATAGCAGCCTCTAGTTCAGCTTCTAAATAAGAAGTATTGACAAGAACTTAATTAAAAAAACGAAAGTACTTTTAGGTTTTTATTCATGTATAGGTACATTTAAAAAAAAATGCTGAAATGGTCCTCTCTAATTATATTTAAGTTAATTTCGTTGTAACTACGCTCAATAATGTGCATTGAGTTTCCATGACGTGATATAATTGAACTTTTGATCTAACGATAAGTGAACTTTTTAAGAAGTCTTTAAAATTGAAACATATAAAGATATCGGAAAACACCCATTGAATCACACATATTTAGATTAGATAATTATAAAGACAATATGATATTTTTATAGTTGCAGTATCAACAAAAAATATAAATAAGAACAGAATTAATTTAAAGTGTTCATATATTTTATTATATCATGTATAATATACTTTATTTTTTCATGTAATTCATAATTTTTCCTTCACTCTTTTCACTTTACTTTACTTTTTCAATTTTTACAATATATATTGACATCTTTTTCTTTTTATACTTCATATTTTTTTATCTTGCTCGTCATTTCTGTTTTTTATAATTTTTTTACTGTTACTGGTACTGCCTCTGTCGTTTTCAATGTTGTTATTTTGTTTTTTCTTTTAGCTCTGATGATGGACTAAATTTAGGCCGAAACGTTGGTACAAAATAAATAAGTGATACCTATTTGTGTGTTAGTCTCTGACCACACTCCCCGACCAACTTCTTCCTTAATTATATATAACCAAACTTACTCCAATAAATAAGAACATATTTTTTTATTAATAAAATAGTAATGGTAAGTAAATTTTACTGATAATTTCCTTTTATTGCAACAGAGACAAATGTGTTTTCAACTACTCGCGCCCGAAAATATTTAAAATGATTCAACTAAAAATAAGTTATTAAATTATTTTCTATTTACTTTGATACAATTTAATTTTATACAATTTAATTTTTTTAAATGACACAGTAGAGGTAGACAGAAGGAACTACAGGTTTTACAGTTAAACAATTAAATCGTCAGATACCTGTCTCAGGAACTGTGATACACGATTTCGAATCAGTGTTGAATCTGTTATCTCATTTCTGCCATTCGAGCATAATTCTGTAGATCACGACGTATGATTCATAGAGGAAATAACAATAATCCAAGCAATAAAACTTAAAACAAATTTACATCACCTGATGTAACGACGGCTTTGGTGCACAGCAGGAGCGGGGGCAGAACAGATCGTCTAGCTTCTTTAGTCTCAGTCCGGATTTTGTTCTGTTCGGTTCTGTGATCCTCTCGCTATATCCTCTCGACATGTACCCAAGGGTTGAGTAAGTATTTCGTATTACTATTTATTATTATATTATTATTATTTTTTTTAATTATCATTTGGTGATATCGTCGAAACCGGACGCTTTCTCTCAGTGTCATAACTCGCGGCCTTGAAACTGCGAAAGTACAGTAATCACCTTGACTCGTAAAACGTTACAGTTATTAATGACATTATAACATGAAGTGTAGCAGTTTTATTGATATTAATGAAGGGATACTGGTTTATATTTCTCATAAACAATAAAATCATTAATTTCTACGTAGCTTGAAATTTATCAAATAAGTTTTAAGTAAAATAAATTTTATAAGCTAAACTTATAGTCAGATCACTCCTTACAAAAATGAATATTTCTTAAGAATGCATTTTTGGATATTATATCCAGTTTAACTCCTCATACTTATAAATCTGTTGCACTTTTGTAGAACTGTATTAGTGTCACTAGAACATGTTTTTGATTGGCATAGCATTCGTTTGCTATATTAATAAATAAGAAAAAATTATAATAATTAGGTAATTAATAAAATAAAAAAAAAGGTATCTCAGATAACGGTGAGAGATACAATGGCTATAGTAAAATATCTGAAGTCGTGCGCTTAAACTGTACTTCGTGAAATTTGTACAAATTACTGATAACGCACTTGAGAAAAAAAAAAATTAAATTAAATATTCTTTAAAAGTTGAGAAAGTATTTCTGAAATTTCGTGAACTGTAAAATATACGACCTTTCGTCAAACCCTTTAAATGTTACTTTGAAGATTGAAGAAGACCTGTAGCTAAAGAAAGGGAACTGCTATAAATGACCTGTATTGTTTAAATAAATTACTGATTTTATATACTTATAATAGTAATAACTCTCACGATTGTGTATTTTACTCCAATAAGATTATTCATTAGATCATAAACATAATAACATATAGTTACAAATCAATAGATTTTCGTAAATTATATAAGTTAAAATACTTTTTTGAATTATAACAAAGATATAAATTATTATTAAAAAATATTATAGGTATATACAGCGGCGTAGCTAGGATAGGGCGAAGGAGGCGACCGTCCCGGGCGCCGCTTAAATGGGGGGAGGGGCCAAAAGGCCAAGAAATAATTTTTTCGTTATTATTTAGTCTCCGTAAAGAAGATTTATTTTATTACATTTAAATCGAACATACGTATAAATTAGTAATCATGAAATAATGTGTTTAATAAGTAGATAGGGACTTACGATACCGATCGATACAAGAAAAGTATCGATACCTTTTCGGAACAGTATTTCCCTAGAAGCAGATAATCTGGAATTGTGGCCTGGGAGGAGGAGAGAATGGGAGGATTTTTGCCAGGGGGAGGAGGGTTAGGCTTAATTTTGCCGTCCTTCCTGCATCTCCCTTCAATAAAAGTCAACAGTTTTATAAAACTATTTAAGGTAATATATTACGATATAAATATCTCCATCTCATAACAGTAAGTCCTTTTATTGACTGAACTAAGTTCAAAACTATAAAAAAGAAGAAACAAATATTTTTTACTTAAATTAGAAATAAATATTTACTTGAAATTTGCCGAGGAAATTTTGATTTTACAATTTCCATAAGACCGAAGATAATAAACAACGATGTACAAATATTTTTTGAAAGATTTTCTTTCTTCAAAAGCTATTCACACGGAGAAAAGTTACAATTCGATAGCTCTTACGTTTTTATATGTCGAATCTCGAAAACAATCTAGATATAATGTAATGAACTGACGACTTTAAACATTTTTAAAGATTGTAGAAGATTAATGAATAATTGATATTGCCAAACAATACTGATGGTTTAATATATCATTTGTTATTGTTAGCTGATATCTAACTGAACTTCATCTGAATGAAAACAATTCTACTGAAAACAAAAACTAATTCATGTTAAAAATTTAAAATAGCCTTAAATATTTAAGCCAAGCCTTGGCTTAATTCATTTATATTCATAAAATAAGCTGTAGCTTTTTATATGTAATTCCTTTTATGGTTTCGTTATCATTATTGAATCCGTGATTCCTAGCTTTAGAGTCGTTAGCTTAGCGAATCATTTGATATCATAAATTCAATTTAAGGAATCGTAGTTAAAAAAAATAAAAAAATTATCTGACGTTAGGTTAATACGACATCGGGTTCGAAATGGTGATAGTGAAATCTATTTTAATTTTAGTAATTAGGTCGACAGAAGAGAACCTGATATACTTTACTTTAATAATAGTAACTTGTTATGATGTTCAATATTTTTATTGTTATTCTTTGCCATAGTACATTGTAATAAAAAAAACAAAAAAAAACATTCTAAATAAGCGAATCAAACTTAACTAAACTATGTATTTACTCTTGCTCAAGACGAACATAATCGAAACCTCCCAAAAAATTACAAGCTCAGACCTTTTATGTATTTCCTTTTTATATTAAGGGCAATCGGACGTTATTTACCCTTCGTTGCAGGGTTAATCACATTTTTAGTGATTTGTTCTTTATCCTGAGCCTGTATCACTGGAACCCATGAAGGGTCTTGGGCTCAGTACTTAGTAAGGACCGTACTGTTTCTAGGGCATCGATTGTGCTTGGAGATGATCTGGCCAGGATCATACATAACCGCCAGATTTTCATCCCAATTAAGGGTACCCACTTTATAGAGGCTGGGTGAGCCCACATGGTCGATCCACGGCTGATGTAACAAATAAATAATTTTCTGTCACAGTCGGACTCGAATCCTGGTCCGAAAATAGGAGTACAGTTTCTTACTCACCCAGTTATTCCGCTTCTAGTTCTTTATCCAACTTTTTAAAGTCACATGCCCATTTCAACCCTTTAATTATTATCAAAAGGCGCCTGTCACGCGATTTAGCGTTATGCATTATAGCATTATAAATTTTTCTGTAATTTTCCTTTGAACCAAATATGTGACATAATGCTTTATTTGTTCAAAACCAGATTGTTCTTTCTATATGTGATTACGAGTCACATTCGTAAATGACCGAGAGAAGTATAATTGTTTTGTAAATTATTTTCCTGAGGTTTCTTGGCAGCTGACGCAAACTGAATAATTTTACACAAGAAAATAGCAAGTATTCCCCCTCTTAACTTTAATTTCTAGATACTAAAACTTCTCTTAACAGTCAAATGTATCTATCTTTATAATTATTTCAAATGTTTCGTTTCTAAGAATTATAGTTTATACTTTATTATTATGGTTTATACTGTACTGCGTGAATTTCTGACAAATTCATATTTATTGTTTTTGTAGGATGTTGAACTTTTTTTGTTAAGATGTTGCCTATCTTAAATGCCATTAATTTCTACTTGAATGTTCGTTTCAGTATCGTGATGCTGTACTAATGTACAAATGTGTTAATGCCAAGGATAATTTTAAAAATAGAAGTTTGTTGTCAGCGTCACTATGGTTTTCCCAGTACTGTTTTCCCCTTTTATCAAAGATCTATTATTGTATCTGTTCGGATCTGGTTTGGTTCGACCCGCTTACTGTTGTTATCAGTAAAATGCCTTGATTGAAAAAACAACAAATTTTCCTGACAATTAAATTATCGAAATCGGTTAAGGAATCCTACACTTCCTTCGCAACTCTATGAGCTCATTCTAATGAGGTTGGGAGGTAATGAGACATCTTGGAATGTGACGTAACAAACTGTTACGTAAAGGCTAATATGACTGTAATAAGTAGGGCTGCAACTAGTTTAACCTGATGGGCCCCAACGTACTATTTGTTACGCTTATTTTTGGTAGTTAACATTAGTTAGCACGATTTTAGTTACTAGGAGCATTCAGCAAAGGAAAGTAATTGCTAATAGTGTCAAGTGTCATCAACATTTTGAAAATGTAATGTGAAAAATAAATACAATTTTTTACTTGTTCTAATTGACGCTTACTCATTGTTCTGTGAGTTTTGATGATTTGCACTTATAATTAATATCAGTATAAATTTCATTTGTCAATCAAAGGCAGCTGAATATTAATGTGTATAATGTTTTTCTAATAAACAGATATGAAAAAAAAAATCAAAATCTAATTGATCATCAATATTAGATTAAATGAAGTCTTGCGGTTAAACAGTATACAATTTGTAAAAAGAAAAACTATACAATTTTAACGAATATTTCAATCTTTGAAAACAAAAAAAAAGGATTTATTTGTGTGAGCTTATTCTATAATTGTGTCGTTTATTTCCAAAGTGAACCCTATCATTGGCAGGTTTTTAGGAAACGGGAAAAACTATATTTTGTATTCCTATTTTGTTATCAAAACCAATTTATTTGTAAAAAATGTTTCATTTGTACCACATATTTCCAGAAATCGTTAATTATTTTAATATTAATTGAGCAGAATTTAAATTTTATTTAGGTCCGCTTTTGGAACAAATTAAACTTCAAGAACGGTTTTGGAACAAAGAGGATTGAATTAGGGTTCGGTTGGAAAAGAAAAAAATGGGATATGCTTTGGAACCAGATCGATATTGTACTTTACAAAATTTTTTTTCCTTTATTATAATGAAATTATATGATCAATTTGTTTTATATTTTTGTTCGGATGAAAAGGTGATCAAATGTTTTTGATTAATTTAATTTTAAAAAATACTTCAGCTAAGTTTAAATAAAATTCCTTGAATAAAAAAAATACAAATTGCACCTAATTTAGGTACGTTAAAATAAAACTTGCATTTTTTTTTAAATAGGCAAAAAATCATGAATATTAATAATAAAACATGCACATTAACACGACCCGAAAAATAAATAAAATTGCCCATTGAAATACTAATATTTGAATTTTAAAACAAAAATAGATTTTTTTTTTTCAATTATATTAAAATTTGTAATGGCATATCTCAATAATCACTAAAAAATTACTTCAGCAGCTAAAGTATTATTTTCGTCTTCCAGTTCACAATTTTTTAACAAGATACTTTGTTCAAGAATAAGAATTACGTATTCATCATCATCAGTATCATTCGAAAATTTTCTCGTCCAGTTCGTCTCCAACTTTCTTTGAAAACGCATTTATTTAAAAATTGTTTGACGATTGAAAAGATTAGTGTAACAATCCAAATCATTATCGTCTTAACATGATTTGCCTTTCACGTCATTCAAGAGTTTTATCCCACTTTTCTGGCTGAAAACGTTATTTCTTACGCACACAATAAGAGACACAGTTAGTTTCAAATTTCTTCCTTCTTTTTCATCTGACATAATTAAATTAGTCTCTGCACAAAATTAAAAAAAAAAAGTAACCCCCTAAATAACACCAAAACGTACACAACATCTACAATGAATAATAAAGAAATGGTTGATGAAATATTTTGATTAGTTTGAGTGATCTGGACTGATCTGCTTTACAAATTTTGAAGAACACTTTATCCACCACAGGAGAACTGCGCGGTTTAAAACAAGATATTATAAATTGATAACATTTAGAATAAAAATACAGAAGAGAGGACCACTTGAAGATGGATTAGAAAATTAGAGCCGCTTTTGGAAAGAAATAACGAATTATGTCCGACTTTACTATTGGTTTGAGGCACAGTTTGGAATGAAATAAACTTGTATTCTGAGAAAATTCTGGAACAACATAAAATACTGCTCAAGACCGGTTTTGGAAATAAACGTACTTACAAACCATTTTTTAAAAATATTTTGGCTCTTTTTGGAGGAAAAAATAACTGCACCAATCGGATTCCTTGGATGCTTTTACATAGGATATGCAATAAAGATATATGTAATAGACAATACTTATCTCAATTTTGAAAAAAAAAATCGATTAGGGTTTATTTTCGAAATAAGCGACAATTGATGCATTTTTAAAAATTTATTTTCACATCTCTCTTGATGAGAACTACAAAAATGCCTCTCTAATTGCAAAGAATTTATTATTATTATTTTTGCCTGAATTGCTTTTCATATGACTTATTTTGTTTTAAATTTAATTTTTGTCGATTTGATCGCAACATTGGCTTAACATTCTGTATCTTTTAGGAGCTTTACTGGTTTACTATTAAATCAAAAATTAATCACTCACAGTATAGAATGTCTCACATAGATATATTCAATTATTAATTATTCGTTAATATTTTTTGTTTTTGTCAAATATTGCAAGATCTTTTAAAATTGGTTAGTTTTGCTGTTCAATTAATCCTTTAATTAAAAATCTTTATGTAATCATCTACTCTTGATGATTAATAATAATGTTTCCTTTAATCTGTATATTAAAAAAAACATTATACGTATCAGTTTTTATCTGGCATTTTTTCTGTATTAATCTGTTATAAATTGAAGTATGTCTGGGTTACGTAAGGTAATTTTACGTTTTAAGTCCATTTTATTACTAAACTAGTCATTAATTTTTCCTAAACAAATAAACGGTTTGATTGACTCAATTAATTTATGGACTGAAAGCTATGTCATTCGTGAAGCCTGAGCAAAATTTAGAGACCAGTGGTCCAGAGGCATAAGAGACATAGAGTTTCACAGTTAACATTGGCCTATGGGAGTTGTTCTAAAAGTTTCTTTTAAACATGTTACTATAATTTTTTTTATGGTCATAATCTAACCTCGTTATTAGAGTGCTTGTAATGATATCAAAGACTGCCTCGCCAGAAAAGGATCCTCAGCTTCGCGCATCGGTTTAGGAGTGTTTGCTGAACAGCAAGAATGTCATCCTCGGTGCTTCGTTCCTCGGTTTAGTAAGCAACGTGTTCATATCAGAAATAACAACCAATAATGATTTCAACCATCTCTTCTTCTGAGAAAAGGAAGTTAAATTTTGGTGGGCTGCCTGACTGGAGCAATTAGAGTAGTGGTTGTGGTCTTTTGACTGTGGAAGTAATTGCAATGGCTACCTTGGCAATTGTGTACCATCAGACACTCCGCCCAATTTTAGCTTCCATTTCTTCCAAGCCGAAGTGCATAGCTCCGAGGGATGCATTCTTTTTGATATTGATAGCTTTTTTGATATCACTCCTCTTTACGGCTGCCAATTTTTTGCTGTGGGGAGGTTCTTACAACGGAGTTTGTTTTGGAGATATATGATCAGTACTCTAATATATGTTAACGAAATTTCTAAGACGATAATAAAATAGCATTGTAAAAAATAATTTCCAAGTGATAAGTTGTCTTTATTAACCTGACGAAGCGACGTTAGTGTTCACGTCATAGAGATGCCCTACTTCCATGTATTTTATATTCTGTAATTCACCGAGCTCTGACTATTCACAAGCGTTATCACCGGATGTTTCACTCCGGAGATATCTCCGCATCGATACTTCTGATTTCTGAGATGTGAAATTTCATTAACAATCTAGGTTCATCTATTCGTGCCTTTTATATTTCATTTAAAAAAAAAAAAATAGGTCTTCGCCGAATGTGTTTATACTATAAGCGCGAATGGTGTCTTCTATGAGGTCTATCAATAACCTGTCTGTTATAACTGATGACCGGCTTTTTTCTATTGAATAACCGTTTTTTTTTTTGCGGGGTTTTATACTATCGGTTATGATCGTTTTTTCTTTTTTTAAACCCAAAAACCGGAGAAAAAACGGATTGAAAATAAATAACGTAAAGAAAAAAAAACATGTTTGAACAAAAAATACAAAATAAACATCCTATCTTTTAGATGTGAAAAAGATACCTCCTACCTCCTAGTGATACTTCTTTCGTAAAGTCACACCGTTACACAACTATAATTTTATCTAAAGTTCCATTATTCATTTCATATCCACCTGCTTATGCGAAACGGAGTAGCGGACTTGAGGTTTACAGATTTCGTTTTAGTTTATTATTATTCAGTTTCTTTCTTTGTCTCATTCTCAATTATTTCTCAAGACTGTCAGTTTGTTAGTTTTTTAAAAATTAAAAAAAATGTAGGACGTGAAATTCATCCTATGTATAAAACAAATTCCGAGATCTGTGGCCTTAAAACTTCTAAAATTACTGCACTTGGAACAAGAAAAAGAGCTGAAAATTGAATACATGCTCTGTAGTCTTCTTTATAATCTCTTGACATTACTGAACTTGGAACGTGAAAGAATTGCTGATAATTGAATGCTATGTTTTGTAGCCTTTAATTTTTTTTTAATCCCTCAAAAACCTTTTGATTTTGAAAAATGAAAATTTAATTATAGCTCCACACTACTATTATTCTCACCTGCTTTTTACCGTGTTTAAGAATGGAAGTGGCGTAATGATTTTGAACCTATTGAAGCAAGTTATTGAATAAATATTTAAACTTGCATAACTGATGTTTTCAAACTCTGAAGCATTAATTATTAACTGGAATTGAATCATATTACATTTTATTTTGCTTACGTAATATTTAATAAGCAAACATACAGAACATTCATTTTCTTGAAAAAAAGGAAACCTGACACCATCATTATCATCGGCTCATACGAGTGATTTTGGCAAGGTACACCCAGGTACTATCAAAGGTTTATCTAAAAATCAGTTATTTCCAGGATTTTAGTCATTTGTTTACTTGTGTAAAGGTTTTTTTAAATGATTTCTTGAAGATTAATGTGTCATTAACTTGATTTAAAGGTATTACCAATGACTAGTTATTTATAACAATTTCAGTAACTTTTATTTGTGACGTCATCCAAAAAATGTTTTGATAGAAAGTTATTTCATTTAAAATTACCTTTTTTCGCGGTTATTTACATCGGCTAAAACCGATCAGTTTTAACGGAAGGTAAAATAACCGGAATAACCGATAACCGTTTTTATTTATTTTTTTTAAACAATATCCGACATTCCTTCCTTCTACTCTAACTTAGGGTATTGAAACAATGACAAATCTCAACATAGTTAAAACTTTGGTCATACAATGCAGTAGCAATGAACTAAATTGGCAAGTCAATGAAGGCCAGGAGGTCAAAATGTAATTCCAACCAATTTATCAAGGCGTTTCTACGTAGGGTATTCTAATCTAGATATGACGTAGAATCCACTGAAATGCATTAGCGAATAGCGCTTGCTCGTCAGGTTGTCCATTATCTGTTCGTAGTTAACTGTTCTAATGCAAACCGTTTGAGCGTTACGGAAGAAGTTTTTTATGGCAGCTAAACAATACTGCTTTGGAGGGCGGAGAGATTTTCTCTAATTCGCTGGCAACATCGTGGGCGGTGACTTCTTCTCCATCATAATAGCTTAGCGGCAAAGGCTGTATTTATATTTATCATGTGTAGCTATTTATCATTTGGCTTGTTGAGGCCCATTTTCATGCTGGAAACTCTCCCAAAATCGCAGGATTGATTTTATTGGACGCTCTCGAAAAGCTTCGATTTGGAATCTCAGATAAAATTGAACTTGCTCCAAGTATATTAGCTGGTTGTAACCATGGCCTTACAGTCTATTACTTACCTGTTACCTTTGATGAACCAATGCTTGTAAATCCAATGGGTCTATTACTGCACAGAATATAAGCATTTTTTCATTATATTTTGTATTATCAAGGGTTTTAAGGGCAGTTTCATAGCTGTAAAAATTGTAAATTAGATCAGATTTTATATAAATTACGTTCCAATAGTTTTTAGATTGATTTATTTCTTTCTTTACCGAATAGTTCTCATTGCATATGGTGACGAGGGTATATAGTCAGGAAAGAAAAAGTCAAGTAAACCAGACACTGATAATGATTCGATTGGAAATCGGTTGGTTGAACAAAACAGGATAATCAAAACAAGGAATCGGAAAATGAGGCGAGTTATATTAATCGATCCATTATTATTACAATAGAAGATTGTTTCGCAGAACGGCAGAAGAAATTGCGAAACTAGTAAGCGCATTTAAATTTTCTCCAAATAATAATTAAGAAGTAATGGAGTAAAATAAATATTTTCAACCACACATCAAAACCGATAAAATTGATTGACAAAACGTGTGATAAGAATATTTAAGCAACGATTTCGAAATGACAATACTCACCCAGATAAACGGGACATACTATTATGTGTGACATTGTTTACGTAACTAACTGCAATATACAGCTAAAAGAACGCCGGCACAACTGTTCATTGGTTACCTACTTTATTGGATCGACTGAAACCATACGTGAGGCGAAAGATGGAGGAGAGCAACCTGAAACTGAAGATATAACATGATGGGAGGTGTCCAGATACTAGTTTTAGAAAAGGGAACAAGGTTTGGAAATAACGCAAGGATGTATAGAAGAGAAAGAAAGGACTTCTATTGTATATCAACATTGATGCAAACCTGACACGATGACGTTTTTGAAAAAGGCGTAAGCGCCATTTAGTTTACAGGAAACACATGAAACGATTTTTCTCCAAATAACAGTGTGTATATATATATATATATATATATATATATATATATATATATATATATTATTGTTTATTGTGTAATAAACTTGCTAATTTTGATTTTATTGTCGTGCTTGTATTAATTTGGCCATATTTTTCGAGTGTAAGTATCGTAAATAAACTAGAAGGATTATAAAATAAGCAACACTTCATAGATAAAGACTGACCACTATCCATAACAAGCAGTACAGTGCGATCTGAAGCTTCTTTTTGTTCTTTTGTAAAACTTCGAAAATGTTACTTATACCTCTTAGTTACAGATTTAATACAGTTTTATATGGTTAGATGAAAGGCCAACACGATGAATGGACCTGAAAAACCTGAGTTGTTTATGAAGATTGCCGACTTCTGCTAGTTCGACATCTCCTACTGGTTTAAAAGTGAAAGTGCTGGTTTTTATGGATTCTATCTGTTACTGATTAAAAATAATTTAAATGATTAGTTGATGATAATTGAAAGGATCGGCCGAATAACGGACTATATTATATTTTTGCGAAATAGATTTTTTGACTGAATAACTTTGTACATAACTTCCATTACACGTTCTTAAAGTAAACTATCAATGGGGCCAATCCCATAAGAGTTTGACGGAATAATGGTCTATGTTATTTTCAAGAAAATAGGTAGTAGTAAGTACTAACCCGAATGCGTGTGTCAAGATTCGAGGAATGAATACTAACTGACTCAGTGGGAATCGACCCTAAATCTTTCCAAACAGGACAATCTCGGACATTCGCTCCATTATGCTGGATCATCACTGTCTCTAATTTATTTATATATTAAATTTATGTATGAAGCAAAAATTGTTTTGATTAAAAGGATGAGTCATCCGTTATCATGTACATAATAATCCCCAAAGCAGGATTCCGTTGTGAAAATTTCCCCGCCTAACCCAGCAAAAAAAGAAATGTGTTAAAAAAGAGTGAAATCAAAAAGGCAGCCCCAGGAAAAGCGCCTAGGTTCAGGAGTATTCGTTGAACACCAAGGATGTCATTCTCGGCGCATTGCGCCTAGTGGCCAACTGACGCACAGGAAGACTAGACTCTCGCCCGGGGCCATAACTTTGTCGGATTACCTGGTGGGGCAAAATTTTAGGGAAATTATATTTCTTTTTTTTTTAGATTCAAACGAATTTGGAAGTATAAAAAACTACTAGAGAAATGTATTCCTCGGAGCTCTTCGCTTCTGCTTTGGAGAAACGGAAGCTACTATTGGATGGGGTGAGTTCTTTTATCAGTTGGCACCAAATCGCCAAGGTAGCAATTGCAATTATTATCACATTCAAAAGACCACAACCGCTACTCGAGTAGCTCTAATCAGAAAGCCCGCCCGACCGATATTAGCTTCCATTTCTCCTAAGCCTCGGCTAAAGCTAAAGCCTCGAGAGATGGAATCATTAACGGTCCTCATTCAATTTTGTGAAACATATAAACATTATCAGCGTAAGCACGACTTTTTTTACTTACTTACCTGGAAACTTCCGCATTTCATCGTCCTTTTGCCCTCTTACCAATGGTAGGAAATATTTTTGAGAACTAGTAGATCGAATAAAATCAATTCTGTTAAATTGTGAATTTATTGCGAACCATTAAGTTGATTTTCGTTTCATTCTTATTTAATTGAATGGTAGACGCCAAATAGCAGGCCAAACCTAGAGGCACAATAGTTGTTCTACTAGCAACATGAGTTAGAGGTAAAAGAAGAAACTAGAATTCACTCAAAAATATGTTATTTGACATTGGCCTAAGGCACATGTATATTGAGATTTTTTTTTTAAATGTCATTGAATTTTTTTGTAATATTGAAGTAGAAGAACAAGATCTCTTTAAACATTTTAAGAGATTTTAGAACACGAGTAAGCATTGACAACATCTCATTTCCTTCACTAATGTAAGTACGCGCATTCTAAGCGATTTCGGGAACCTTGGGATTGGAAACTTCAAGAACAATAGACTAAATCCTGATTGAATGCTCTTTCATAACTTAAGCGATACCTAGTTGCCATTTACTTGAAGAGATTGTTGTTAGTAAATGGAGTTATTATATCCAAACCTTTACCTGCTGCATTATTCAGATATATCTTTTGACCCCTATGGTTGAAAGAATCAGGAATGAAGCATATCTCAATGTTAAATTGGCTGAAGGAATTATTTGAAATAATATTTTAATAATAATAAAAGAGAATTATTTGAACATTGTTTTGTCTCACATAGATACTTAGGGCCATTCCTAAAGGATTAGCTTTTTTAAAAAAAAATGCAAGAAATGTATTTATTTAATTTTTACTAGCTATTCGCATTTGGGTTTATTAGCAACCATACAAAAAAAAAATACTATTAATAAAATCACAAGCTCCTTTATATTCGTAAACAAAAAAATTAATTTAGAGGTTTTATCTCTAAATTAATTTTTTTGTTACATATTTTGTACGATTATGAGCTTGGTGTTTATGGCGATTACATTGTATATATGTTCGGTATCATAAATTGTAATTTAGCTGTATAGTTTTATTTTAAATAACTTACCCAAGGTAATCCGACAAAAACCGGGAGCTGTATGGATGGAAAATGAACCTGCTAAACAGCAAAGCTTTTGTTAATATTTAACGGATACTTAACAGTATCAAAGCCTATTTGAACAAACCGACTATATTCAATCTGATCCAAAGGTCTGTCTGGGTACGGTAGGCAAATGTGCCCCAGAGCCATAAATGCAAGTCGACTTGCATATATGTACACCCATACAAGAACACTATTACCGAAGTTTCAGATCTCTAGTGACATCTTGTGCTCCATAATTAGCCCGAGTAACAAACCCATATATTCATGAATTATTGGGTTGGAACAATAGTTCATATTTATGAGGCAAATGATATTATTTTTAATCAAAATAACTTTCTTTAGCTTCAATAGATTCAAATATACCCTATGACTGGTTTATCCAGCTCAACAACCTGTAGAGAGGCCTATAGTCGTTTTTCTTCAAGCTTTCACACAATTTTAATAATTTTTTTTTTTTTATAAAACAGCACTAGAATGCAATGTTCTAAATGCTGATATGTAACCCAAAAATTTCCTGTTCATGAGGTCCATATATGGCAAAATTGAGAAATTTTTCTGATGTACAGTGCTGACAAAATAAATAAAGAAAAAATAGTGAAGCATTAAAGTTTTTCAAGATAATAGAGCTAATTATGGGGCACAGGAGAGCACCACAAGTTGGTAATTGCAATCCCTTGTAAAGGTGTACATATGTGTAAGTCGCCTGGCATTTATCGCTGTGGGGCACTTTTACCTACCTTACCCGGACAGACTACTAAATTTTCGTGACTTTACTCTTGTTTCCTTGAGCTAACCTCATCGATTTGCTGTCACCGGACATCGTCCTCAAATAGTATGGAGCTCGCTCTATTGGAAGGATGTTCAAACCATTATTGAAGCTTGGCTATTGATTTGCATTCATGTCATACATTTTTCATTTGGTCACGTCATTAGTTTTCCTACCAAATAGTAATTTGACTGACCTTTTGGGCCACAGTACAGAACCATTAACAAATACTTGTGAGAACGACTTTATGAATAATTTGTATTATAATGTTTGCAGTTAAGGTATAATTGCATTGTCCTATTGCAATAATATGAAATGATTTTTTATAGGTTGTCCTATAAAATGATCCGGAATTCCGTACCGAAAAGTCGGTTTTTGAGTCGCGTTTGCCCGGCATAATCGACCATGTTAGATTGGCAGACGAGTTTTTTTTTTAATTTCTGGTCAACTTAGATTTGTTAGGTAAGCGAAAATCAGCTTAAAATTACCCAAAATCTTGTTGTTTTTTTCGCAAGGGCCAATGTCCTCCAAAATTTATTTCGACCAATCTAAGTTGGCTGAGGAGCATTTTAACTATACCCAAAAGGAGGAGTATCGATCTGTTAGGTAAAAAATTTGCCCAAAATGTCCCGACCTTTTCGGTCCGAGCATAAGGCCCATAAAGGTTTGTTAGGAAAAAAAAGTTTTCTTCAATTTCTGAGTTTTTGTTGTAAAAATTGTCCCAAAACATCGGATATTGTTAGAAAGTATTCATTTGAATTCGATGATTATTCATGACATCGTTATACTGAAAATATTTTTGTAAATTAAAGATAGATAAGAATTATTCAGATTAAAATGAATCATCCATTACTGGAGTTGATAAAGCACATTCGAAAGACAGATCGACGGTTTTTGCAGTTGAAAGGATATCCTCACCATCCGAAAACAGAAATAACACAATCTAATCCGAATAATTAGTGTCTTAATTTTATGACGTTTCAGAAAAACATTCAAGGAATGACTTCAGTTATCAATGATTCACTCTATCAACCTATCTCTGAAAAAGATTTGACTCATTTGTTGTGTCACATTGCTTATACAAGATTACAGATATTAATTGTAGGATTGAACTAATAGAATAACTTGCTATTATTTATTTGATTAATTATTCATAATATACTTGTTTATCAGTTCTTCTTATTTAATTTTATTATGAGTAGTTTTCCTTGATTTTGTTTTCGTGTATATATGAGCATCTATCGGCGTGAGTATTTAGTATTCCAAATAATAAATAAAGCGTTTCGTCCATAATAACGAGTCTATTGATGCTGGTTTTTTTAAATGTTGACATAACTCACCTGATGTCTTGGAATTCGTAAACTCACTTGGGCGTCTACATTTCTTGTTGATTGTAACTGTTTAAGAGATAAGCCAATAGAAGTTATTATTTATTTGAAAAAAAAATTGAAATTTTCCCTGCCAATTATAAACAAAACGACATAAATATAATTTTTATTTTTATTTGCGAGCAATAAAGTTTAATAGAAAAGACTATAATAGAAGTATTCATGGATATTTTGCCATCTCTTTAGACACTTATTTGGGATACATATTTTTTTTAGTTAAAATACAGATTTTCCACATTTAAAAAAAGTTTAATGAAGGATAAACAATGGAAAGTTTTCAAGAAAGGTCTTATTTATTTTGTTTTGGGGTTTCCGCGAAAAAAACTTTGAATGGATTCGATTACAATTCGTGTAGTAATTTAAAAAATAGTAATGTTAGAACTATGAAAAGTTTATTGAAATCATATTGAGTATTTGATTAAAACTTTGGAAAGATACTTGTTCAATTTTTTTCTCAGAATTGATAGGTGTTTTAAATTTTTTTATACATTTGATAGTGTTAATGTGAATCTACAAATAGTTTTATGGTGTTCTGCTGTACAAAGTAAATAAATAACAATTAATAAAACGATTATATTATAAAACTAAATATGTGAAATATGTAAAGTAGAGTACACAGGTATAAAGAATTTGCCTGTAATAATAGAAAATGGACTTTATTTATTTACACTTTTGAAAATTGAGCGAATATCAAAATTACATAAGCTGTAAATTACATATCATAAATACATGCTGTATTTAACAAATGTGTTTTCATTTGACCAAATAAATGATTCTTTTCAAAACTGAATTCGAAAATTTACACGCACTTTACCCGTGGCCAGGTTGTAAATTTCTCGAACATAACTTATCTTTGCATTGAAAACAAACATGAGAACGTGCGTTATGACTATACCACTTTTTGTCTCCATAACAAAAAGATAATTTGTTTTAAGAAGTAGTAAATAGCGAACACTATTCAAGATTTATGCATGTTACGAACGCAGTTATTTTGGATGTATTTTAATTTGTTCATGAAAATGGCAACACTCACCCATCCCCTTCTTAGCATACCTGGTTTTCCTTTGATAATATGTGCCATTGACCAGGCAATAAGAATCAGATTGCATGACGTCACGATTAGGCTGTGTGAGGCAATACACTGACTCCTTCTTTGTCTGCGAATTTTATCTGAACCAAACATGAACCTTCCTTGTCCTGGTTAAAAAATTATTTGTATTTATTTTTTTATCCCATCAATCGGAAAGCTTAGGTAGGAACCCGTTTTCTAAAAAAAAAATAACTTCTTTTGGAAATAACGATAATCATTGAAGTTGCACCGATTCGTTGTCATATTACAACGAACTATAAAACATATAATGTGTAACATGTATTTACTGTTCATAGTGTTGTAAATTACTAAGCGACAAATCAGGCCCTTCGGCAACTTTTCTTGTTTGGACTCGATGGAATATTGTAAGAGATACATCTCGTATAGTTAGAAGATTATTGTGCAGCATAGATTGTTCCTAATACCAACCATAAATACAACTCTTACTGTACGACGGCCAGTAGATAAATAAGTAGTATAAATAGGAAAACAGTTTGCTAAAAAGATTATGCTATTTTCAGAATTACAAAGCTTTCGTAACACAAAGTAAAACTATTTGTTATTGCTTCTTAATTCATAGTTTTTAAAATTCAGTAAACTTACTCAATTCCGGCCAGCAACTTATTCTAATAAAAGGAGCATATTAATACTAATTGAGCTATGTATTATTATTTCTTAATTGGTTCTGTCACTGTGCCATGAGATGGATAGGATGGAGCAGCGAGGAGAAGCGATTCCTCCAGCGAGGAGACAGAGATATCTGGAACGTCGGAGACGGAAGGCGAAGAACCAGGGAGTAGTAGAGGCGAACGACATAGGAGCCGAAAAGAGGTGCTCAGAGGCGGTCCGGATCGGGGAGTAGCAGGACAGCGGCTTACTGATGGGAGTGTCCGCAGAGAGGCGACCGCACCATAAGAGAGCTATGTAATAACATTGTTAATGATAAGTGCGAGTTGCCGATTATTGAGGTGAGGGGAGTGAAGTGTTTAATAGATACGGGGAGTTTAAATACTATATTAACCAGGGAAGCGATAAAAAAGATGTATAGGAAAGAGAGGGGACATTCGAATTGGGGAAAAAACCTACAGATGCACAGGTACATTAAAGGGAACAGAAGCCAGAATAGGGGTCATAAACAGGATAACAGATTGGAGAGAGATGGTGAAGAAGGAATTTGCTGATATATTTTTCCTAGAAGGAGAGATATTAGAAGTAACAGGGAAACCAATTCACGAAATCCCGCTAAAGAATGAAAGAATTTCATATGTGAAGGAGAGGCAATACCCGCAAGCGCTGCGCCGTCATATTAGGGAGGAATTAGAGAACTTAAAGGGACAGAGGATCATTATCGACAGCACCTCAGCGTATAACAGTCCTCTGTGGGCGGTGAAGAAGAAGGCAGTGGCGGGAGAGGAGAAATATAGGATGGGCATCGATTATCGGAAGCTTAACGAAAATATGGTCGATTAGAAGTACCCCATCCCCCGTTTCGAGGATGTTTTAGATCGGTTGAGTGGAGCGAAAATATTTAGTACCCTTGATCTCAAAGCCGGTTACCACCAAATCAGGATGCATCAGCGAATGGACACCGGAGAGAGAAGGGGATGAAGTAATGGGGACACATGTTTCACCATCGGATGAGAGTTCGCCAGCAGACAGGCCCGATAATATGGAGGAAGTCGATGACATTATTAATGACAAGAGGCGTCAGGTCATCTGGAAGACACGAACATCGGGGCTGTTAAAGATCGATTTCGCGAAGTATGGAACAACTAATGTTACTACGATCTGGTCTCAACCTGGAATCGGGGATGACCAAATCTGTAGGGTCCCAAGAGATGCATCAAAGCCGGGGAAAATCCATCATATCTACGTGGGGAATGCCACCATTTGGGAGGAGATCCAAAGGGTATGGAGGTCGGAAAGGATTGGTGTAGACCGCAGTTTCATTCGCTGCAAGCGGATGGTTGAGACAATACGAGAGGTGGAACGCCAAAAAGAAGTGACCTTAGCACACCGCCAAGGAAAAACGAACCATAGCGGGATCTCTGAAACTTTAGTAGCATTACGACGAAGATACTTCTGGTGGGATATGAAAAAGTAAGCGAGATCATCGGGACCTGTAAAGTGTGCTTATGCACAAAATATGATCGACACCCACCAAATGTTATACAGGAAGAAACAGCTACAGCAGAAACACCTCTCATGGGCGTCCAGATCGACACATTCACTTGGAGAGGATACAAATGGGTGAAGATGGTGGACTTAGCAAAACCGCAATGGCATACAGTGCAGGAAAGATCAGCAGATGCGGTACTAGGAGCATTGCAGCGATGGTTTGAGTTTTACGGGGTCCCAGAAAGAATTTCTTCGGACGGCGGTCGAGAGTTCGACAACGCAGCCATTCGGGAGGAGATGCGCACCCTAGACGTAATATGGCACCTCAACACGCCTGGACACCCTAAAAGCAGAGGATGTATCGAGCGCCTTCATAGTACCCTAAGCGAGCATTTGCGGGTGTACCAAGGAGAGAAGGGGCTGGGACCGGACATTGCCATGGTCTTATAACCATTCCATCCATGCGGCCACGGTATTCTCACCGTTTGAATACTCTTCGGTCTGAGGGAGCATCGGAGAGATTTTAGAGGGGTGACGGAGGACGAGAGGCAGATGGTGGCAAACCGCATGGAAATGCGAACTATGTGGAAAAAGGTCCGAAGTAAGTTACGAGCCGAGAAAGTCAAGAGGGTAACGGGGGAGAATTTGTCGGTGCGGGACGTGGATGGGGGGAGTGAAAATCGGAACAATCGTATACAGATCGGCTGCCAAAAAAAAAAAAAAAAAAAAAAAAACTCGGAAAGTGAAAGTTATTCTTTGTACAATAAGTAATCATATTTCTATTTTTATTTGTTTGATTGTGTTTTTTGTATGCATTGACCTTAGTTCAGCCAATAAAATGAGTTAAATTTATGAGATGATGATATTTATTTCAAATTTCATTACCTAAAATGCTGTTATAAAACTGTCGACTTTTGAGTAGTAGTTTATAAAATAATTTTCTTTTTATAATTTTCTGTTTTATTTAAAAACGTTTATCACACATTTTTTTAAAATCATTTTTCGACGTTTCAGGACAAAACTATTATTCATATTGCATTATTCCCTTATAAAATAATTTTCATTTCTCCACTCTTTTTATCATTTCTTATTTTCCATTAAATTTATTTCATCTTACATTGTATTATTCATTATTATTTAAAAGAACCAGTAAAAAGAGTGTGCATACATACTCTGGATATCATTGTCACCAAATTACTTCATAAAATAATACCGTAAAATAAATTATTCCAAAAGTATAAAAAAAATACAAATATTACTATAACTGTTGTTTTTTATTGGGAGAAGAGGCGAAAGAAGGTGCGGCAAAATTAAGCTTGCCCCCCTGGTCTACTACGGCCATAATTTATCACTAATGAATCCTTAAGGGTATATTAGCCAGAATCTATAGATGGTTGCGTCATTAGCTCTGCAGAACGACGCGGCTGATTTAGTGGATTCCTCGTGCAGACGTTTCTTACAAGCCTGCTAACGATTCCTAGGAGGTGTATTAGCCAATATTAATTGAAGATCGGTTCATCTAGGTCTTAAGAGCAACATAATTATTTTCATAATTAATTATTAATATTATTAGCAAATTTATTTATTTTCATTCCTACCTCGTCTAAAAGGTTGGCTATAAGGTATTCGGCAGCGAGGTGATAACACAGAGGTCAATTTTACGATTATTTATTGTTTATTATTGTTTCTTTATCCTTGAACCATGGAAAGTTTTAATCATTTGCCAACCGTGGAATCTGCTCCTCGGTGAGGACGTAGATTACCGCTAATTTTGACGAAACAGGAGAAAGATATTTTTTAATTTTTTTATTTACATATTAGGGACTTGAATAAGTTCTCGCTGTTTTTTTCGTGAAAATAAATGCTTTATTTAAAAAAAGTAGTAAAGAATATATCATTGAAAGTATTGTCCATCGCTAGCCACTACTTTCTCCCATCTTTCTGGCAGAATACGAAAACCATGTCGAAAGAACGACTCATCTTTTGAAGTTATCCAGGAATCGATCCATTTTTTGGCATCTTCACAAGATTGGAAGTGCTGCTCAGCCAGGCCATGAGCCATCGATCGGAACAAGTGGTAATCGGAAGGAGCAATGTCCGGTGAATACGGCGGGTGGGGTAGGACTTCCCATTTGAGCGTTTCCAAGGAGGTTTTGCAACATGTGGCCGGGCGTTGTCATGCTGCAAAATTACTTTCTCGTGTCTTTCTTCGTATTGAGGCCGTTTTTCCTTCAATGCTCGGCTCAAACGCATTAATTGTAGTCGATAGCGATCTCCCGTGATGGTTTCGTTGGGTTTGAGGAGCTCATAATACACTACACCCAGCTGATCTCACCAAATACAGAGCATGACCTTGGAACCATGGATATTCGGCTTTGCCGTCGATGTTGATGTATGGCCGGCTTACCCCACGATTTTTTACGCTTCGGTTTATCGTAGTGTATCAACTTTTCATCGCCAGTCACGATACGATGCAAAAAACCTTTCCTTTTCAGCCGTTGGAGCAGCTGTTCACATGTGAAAAAACGCCGTTCGACGTCTCTCGGCTTTAATTCGTACGGCACCCAATTTCCTTGCTTTTGAATCATTCCCAATGCTTTTAAACGTTTGGAAAGTGTTGTGTGATCAACTCCTAATGATTCTGCAAGTTCATTTTGCGTCTGAATTTTTTCGGTGCGCAAGAGCGTTCTTTATCTTCAATATTAAAATCATTATTTTTAAAGCCTCTAAACCAATCTCTGCATATTGTTTCCGACAGAGAATGGTCGCCGTAAGTCTCCACAAGAATTCTATGTCCTTCAGATGCAGATTTTTTTAAGAAGATGCAGATGCAGGAATACAGTAATAAAGGAATGCAGTAAAATTCCCCGTAAATACTCTTTTTTTGGCACGAAATTTGACATGTTTAACGCTATGAAAAAGTATGTTGTTTACACTTCGGCGGAATAACATATACTTTGATTTCGAGTCTAATGGTGGAGCTTCACGATAAAGTTGGCTATAGTATTGCCCGATGCAAAAAGACTAAGATAACACCATCTGTCGGGAAACAGCGAGAACTTATTCAAGTCCCTAATAGTTTCACTGTTTCCGGACAGTCAAATCTTGAATACTATCGAATTTTAATCAACCTCCGAGTATCCGATCATGCTGAAATTCGTTCACTATATAGACGCGATGGCCATACAACGCTGTCGTACTAGTGAGGCGGAAAGTTTAGAAATCGAGACGGAAGGATGCTACAGGATCTCAAAAAGCAAGGAAAAAATATAAAGAAAATAATCATAAATTAATGTTTTTAAAAATGGTTTTGGGTGAACGTGAGGACTTGAGTAACTGTCATTTTACAACCATTGCTAAATTTTATGTAATCAGAACATTCATTCCTGATTTATTGAATAATTAGATGTGTGTTCTTGTCTAGTATAGTATGAATTTTTTTTCCGATTAACTACTTATCTGTTTTTGAAAATTCTTATAAGCACATTTGGATTGTCTAAAAGAATTGTTCCCTAGTTGTTGTAGTATGCTGTGGACCTAACCTAATGAAATCTTTCTGTGCAATTACTCATGTTTTGCAAAATTTCGAAGTACCTAGTGGTAGAACTCACCCCTCGATTTTATAATACTAGCTTGTTAGTTTATTTCGGTTATCACATCATGGACCCTCTAATTTAATGACGAGCGACTAAGGAGTTAATTAAAGTGCATAAATCTAGGATATTTTAGATACTTTCAAATTATGCACGGTCCGCAGTTTATAGCACAATTTGACCATGATTTTATAACCAAAATAAATGATCAAATATGCAAGTACTTAATTTAAAATATGAAACCTTGTCATACCACTAAATTTCGTATGTATTTTTAGTATATTTTATATATTTGTTGGTTGAATATGCTATAACTTTACTTTTACAGCTTATAATATAAGAATGCAGTGTGAAATAGTTGGAAAGTTTTTTTTATACCGTTTTGTGCTTAACTTTCATCAAGATAAAATGGCTTTAAAAATATATTTATTTATTTTTTAATTTATTCTAAAAAATAAGTACATAAGAGAGAACACTGCACAGTACGTCTCACCTTTCAGTCGATAGCAAAATGGTAATTAATAGGGCTCTTTTGAAACCTATCAGGACCTGCGGGCTTGAATTTTGGAGTATAGCAAATTTTTAAACGTTACATGCGACCAATCCTTTAATTCCAATTTTCTTGGAACGATTCCGCGCCACACTATGAACAAACAAAACCATAGATCATGACTTGAATATTCATTTTTTTTTTCTAGACCTTATCTATTCAAATTCTCGAAATTGTATCTCATCATTTTAATCCATTAGCTCAGTCCCTATCAACAGGGACGCCATAGAAATGTATGGCCCCCCAGCATATTTTAACTCGGGCCTAAAAGAACCAATGCCCCAGCCGAGTATTGACTTTGGTTATTTCAAAAGTTGTAACTATCGATATTATCAATAAACTATTTCTTAAAATAATCAATAAAATAATTATGACTAATAATTGTTATGAGCCCTCTCCCAAGTAGACACCCCACTAAGGGTCAGATCCTCCTGAGTGCTGGACCCAAAGTTATTGGACATTCGAGCCTTATGGACGGCCCTGCCTTTCAACCTCCACCCGCTAATATAATCCTTTCTAAAAAGATGAAACGGCGGTGATCCCGGGACCTTTTGCAGATATGTATTTTGTAGTTCTGACAATCGACAGATTTTTCACTCAATCCCTAAGCGTCTGTGGCTATTGCACCCTCGCTCAGCCTTCATTGGCTTTTCAATATCGGTGATAAAGTTAAGAGAGTAGAGCTGAGATATCCTGTAGTCCTATTTTTTCCCGTACAAGTAGAAGGATAAGCTTGGTTCGTAGTTTATCTGGCTTTTTATTTCATCTAATTATGGCTGTGATCTTAGGATGTTTATTTTACTTTATTTTAACTCCACTTTAAATTGTCTTTATTTTTTTTTCTATTAACTAATTGATATGATTTATTTGTTTATTTATTTATTTAATTTATTTATTAAATATATCATGAATGAAGCCTTTAATTCAGACAGATTGTAATACTTTAAAGTAAAAACAGTTTAGAAGTTTATTTATTTTTTACTTAAGGCAATTTGTAAGCCATATTTTTGCAAAATCTTGTTATTATATATATGGTCTACATTTTGTAAAACTGCTGAACCTGTGATTGACGATGTGGTTTCCTGTTGGTATCCGTGAAGGACTCTCTTTTGTTACTTGTTTAACCTGACGTCATTCGCTCTATTTTTAGTAGCCTCCAGTTCTCCGTCGGGATCCTGTCGCGAGGGTTGGTTAATATTCTACTTGTTTCCTCGGCAAACAATCGAGGAGGATATTTTAAGGATGATAACATAGCCCTCCTACGCTTGTCATTTTAGAACAGTGAATAATGTATTGAAGATGATGGCAGGTGTGGCCCGTAACAATATTATTCGAAACCGTCATTATTTTTTTCATATTTTTTAGTTTTATTATTTTTTTGTTTGTTATAAATTCACTTGCCTAGTAACTAACCGTCTATTGTGATGATAAAAATGATTTGCATTATGACACTTCAAGTATCCTATGAAACTCAGCCTGGTTTGTCTATAGATACAGATTCAGTGATTTTTCCATTATTGATTCAGATAATGTTTAAATTTTTTGAAACACGATTTGGCTGGAATTTATTTTAAAACATGCCTTGGGAGATAATCAATAAAAAATTATTGCTATATACTATCACGGAAAAAGCGTAACACATTAATTTGCAATCGCAGACAAATCTGGTGTTGGATGCAGATTAGCACAAATGGTCCTCATCTGTCAACTAAAAGTACTGTTGAAGTAAATAAGCCACTAAACACTCCCCCTATAAATGGAGGATAGAGGCATTTAACGATTCTGCCGATTTAAATGAAACTTGGTTTAACATATATCTTGTATATCTATTAATGGTTCCTCAGGAGAGCATCAGATGACCCTTCGACGGGAGGGACGATCATCATTACTTTAGAACAGTGGCGTACGCAGAGGGAGGGATCGGGGGATATGTCTCCCCTTGGAATGTATGAAAAAATATAATTTTCATATCCACCAACATAAGTTTTGTATTTAGAGTGGTATTTTTGTTAATTTTCAACAATAATTGTTGATCCTTTTTTCATGCTTATCCTTAAAACCTATCCTTAAAAGTCGAATTTGGCAATAATTTATATTTAGGTGATTTTTTACCTTCTTCTTACTAGGTGATTTTATTAAATCTCCCCACCACCCAAAAAAAAAATTGGGTACTTTAGCTTTAATAAAAAGTGGATTCCATTCCGAAAGGTTGTAAGAATGGAAATTGAACCCATTCTCCGCTCAAGCCTTCATGAATAAAAGAGTGGCTCTTAGATCAATTTTGCAATTATATTAACTTGTAATTAGAATAGAGATAGTTATATCCAAAAACTATAAAACGAAAAAAGGATTTATTTAAGGAGTAATTTACTAACTATAACAAGCAAATATACATAAACAAATTAGTAATAAATAGAATACAGAAGACTGTGCCTATAACCGGATTCACTCAGCCTTCTGAGGATAAATGACTAGCCATTTCAAAAAGAAGTTCAGTTCGGTGAAGGAACCCTGTTGGAAAACCGATTAACATTCGGAGAAGAAGCGCTTGAATGATCACCATACTTTACCAGAGATGTTGAACCACTGATTTTATCATTACATAAGTACTTCAAAGAAATGTTTACTCCAAAGGCTACTCTTGTTAAAAATAAAAATAAAATATAGAAAGTGTTTGCTTATCTATGAGATAACGTCTGATTTCGTCCCCGTTGAATCAAACGAGACGCAAACACTTGAACCAGCCAATCAGTGTGATGGGATCTGTTATCAGGAAACTTTACTGATAAGGACAATCGCTTTTATGGGCCTGATCAATACTATACTTAGGATAAAGTCGCAACATCACCTGTTCCATCGGCTCTTCTTTATACAGATCTGAAACTAGGTATTTCTTTTTTTTATTAAGTGTATATTTAGTAGTATTGCTATTAAGTAATCTTGAAATATTTTCTTTCCCCCGGTGTCTGTAAATAATTTTTAAATGATATTTCTATGTTAGTCTTACTGTAAGTATTTGCACATAATAAAAACGATAAGGAACTTATGCATATTTCAATGAATATTTGAGGTCATGAGAGAAAAAGTGGCCTAAGCCAAATTTAGGTTAGACCACTTTTTCATTTCATATCTACCAAAACCAGAATTATTTTGATAGGCTTATTCTTATATTTTTATATTCTTATATCTACCGGAATATTTAAAAAATAGGTCACAAAGGTATCGAACACCTAATAGTGCTATAAACACTTATAACATATTTATACTTATTAAGTGCACTGTATGAAATAAAAAATCAATATTGGAGTTTTTATGATTTCTTGGGTTAAGCACCTTTTGGTCTCATAGCCTCATTTTTATTATTTTGTTTAATAATTCCCATAAAATTTACCGTGCAACATTTTTTTTATTTTTATTTTTTTTTTTATTAACCATAGTTTGATTTAGTCAGAAATTAGTTTTGACAGAATATTTTTTTCATATTCATCTAGAAGTGAATATATAAAGGATGGAGGTTTATAGTGAATAGATACATTCTTTATTAAGCAATATTGATTGAAACGTAATTTTTATTTACCATTATTGATAGTTTCGAGTTAGTTTTATAAATAATGAATTATTTTATGCGTATGAAAAGGTGTGCAAATTTGAATATGAACATTTAAAAACAATTTTGAAAAAAATAACAAAAATAATATTTATTTTATCTAAACTCATATGAACATACATTTTAAATAAGTACAGTTCCTGGATCGCGTAAATATAAGTTATTTTTTTTTACTTACAATTAGTTACCAAAATTGATGTTTAGTGATAAATATTATTATGACTGATATCTTTCAAATTTTCTTCTTTATTTTTTTCTTGTTAATTAATTGTTTTTTATTAGTTCACTGTAAATAATTATAAGTGGGTGACTCATTGTTCTTGAACATCTTCGTATGATATATTTTGTATCTTATCTCACATACCTATTGATAAGACGTTACGATTTTTTTTTCCCTAGAAGACTATTAGTAATAAAACTAAGCTAGTGGTTTATTTTTCAACATATCTGTTACTCGCCTTAAGGTTCTTGAGGTTTTAGCTTATTATATATTTTTTTATTGGATTTGTTTCTTTCGTTAAATATATGAAGTGGTTAGGACAGTGGTTGGTTGTAATCATTTATAAATATAAAATTTCAAGTATTACAATAATTTAGCTCCTTAAAATGTAGTCATACTACAGAAAAGGGAGACATGAAACAATATGTAAATATAAAAAATTACCAATAAATATTCAAAAGGGGTTTTGAAAAAAAAAAAAAAGAATAATTTAGTATAATTGAACGTTAAATTAAAAAATGAGAACATAAAAGTGAAATAAATTAGAATAATTAAACCATAAACTTTAAATCCGGCCCTGATTCGATACGTCTCATCCAACGTATTACAACGTATAAAACGTGAAAAAGAAGCTGTGAGAGTTATTATTTTTATTATTAATAAGAATTGTCAGGTTGTTTCCCGATGTTCAGTATGCAAAAGTGACCCTTCAGCAATCGTTGGCTGGGTAATGGATGAATCCCACATTTTCAATCTCAATATTTTTTCGTTTTACCGCGTAGGTATAGTGAGTGTCACGGCCGGTGTTCTCAGAAAATTGATTTCCATTTCACTGGACACAGTTCAGTTTCAACAGAAATTGGGGTGTTTAAATAGAAAATCGAATGGTCGTGTGTGTTAAAGCAGTGGAAGCTTACAAAAGTTGAAGAAATGGAAAGACGTGACGTCTTACTAAAGCTCGGTCATGTACGCCTGGCCTAATTGAGTAGCTACTTTACTAAAAAGTTACCGTTCCAATCTCGAAAATGGATATTGACTTTGCGAGAAACTTAGTGCTATCACAACAACCCATTCGATAATCTCTTTCTTAAGATAGATATTAACTTAGTAGGACTACGTTGTAGGACTACAGAAGAATTCATTGGTCCACTCATGGTCCTACAAGAGATCCGATCAGCTATTCTAACCTGTACTCGTAGCTTATCTGTTTTAAAAAAAATAGGAAAATGTCGGCAATTTGTCTTGCTATGGCGTTCTTGACTCTAAAAAAATTTCGGGCGAAAACAACGTTTATTAACCGAATAAATTACATTGATTTCAAAATGTTAAATGAAATAGATAGGAAGGATTAAAAAAATTACTTAAGAATGGATAATAAAATCATCCCTCTAGTATAAGATAAGGTAAAAAATGTACTTAAGGTTTTATATTTTTATTACACGTTTTTATTTACAAGGTTAATACATTTTCATATTACATTAATTCAATATAATTTAAATTGGTTATATCAGTTGAACGATCGGGTCAAATTAATGATTTTAAGCAAACTTAAAACAACACAAAAGAAGATAAATTAGTGATGAACATTTAATTAACAAAAAAGGATCTAATATTATTATTTCAAAATTTTTGACATCCAGCTTTAATTACATTATTTATTCAATATTTTAATTCAGTCCCAACAAGAGAACGTCATATTGACGTTATAATGATCGATTTTTGGTTATGAGAACATCTTTTTATTAGCTTATCACACTAGAGTGTTGGAAATACTCGTACATATGAAATAAAGTTACAAAAAAATTTAGGATGTTTTTGAAACCGATTTTTTTCAAATCATTCTAATTTTCAGTTTATAAATTTGAAAAAATTATTAACTCATTTAGTAGTAGATACATTAAAAAAAAAACTTTCTAACGATAAAAAAAAAAACAGTAAAAAAAAGAACTTTAATCAAGAGAGAAAAAACCCAACCTGGCAACACTGACTAATAGTAAACAAATATTGATAACAATTAATGTCATCATTGATGACGTAGCGGTAACCATTTGGAACATCACGCGATCCAACGCGGTAGGTTGTTGGGAGAAGGCAGCGGTTAACCGCGGTTAAGCGAACTTCTCCGATCGGAGAGTCTACAAACATCCTACGCGTTCTATGCAGTCCCACACTCCCATTCATAGTCCAACGGTAGCCCGATCACTAGTGTAGTCCTACATGTAGGACCGTGAATGGTTGGCTTTAGAGACAGTGTTTAATAGTGTTTTGCATTGTTATAATAACTTGTTTTAGTAAAAAAATATTAATTATCATTATTTCTTATTTGATTCCAGCACTAAAGAAATGTCTGCCTACCCAGCATCTCCAGCTTATCCAGCTGCCCCAGCATACGAAGCATCTGCGCCCTATCCAGCGTCTGGGGCCTACCCAGCGTCTGGGGCTTACCCAGCGCCTGGGGCCTACCCAGCGCCTGGGGCCTATCCAGCATACGCTCCAGGACCACCTCCTGATGTTTATGGTATGTTGCTTATAGTTATTATCTAGTGTTAAATTTCAATTTATTATTAATTTCACAATTTTTTAAAAATTGTTTTTGTTTTTCTTTTTAGCTGTACCAGCTATGCCTTCACAACCAATGCCAATGCCAGCAAGTAAGTGTAAAATAGAAGGTGTTCCTATTCTATTGTTGCTTATTTTGAAATATGGCAAAATTGTTTATTAATATAATTGGATTAATTTTACTACACTCAACCTATATTCAAATCATTGAACTTACGTTTGACGTATTTTCAGAAAATATTCTCTGTTAGGATTTCAATGAATTGGTTTTTTAATAAGTTTATTTATTTAATTAAAGTCATTTATTTATTCTTTGTATAGTAAAAGAGATTGATCTCTAACATGACCTATTTAGAAGGTTTAAAGTAATAACTTTTCATTTTCTAAAATATAAGGTTAATCGTCGAAAAGAAAATGGTTTATAAAAATTAACTAAGATTTCGTAATCCTTCTGGATAGAAAATAAATTAAGATAACGCAAATTGTATGATTACTATAATTTTATTATGTTTTTCCATTCTACATTATTAAATTTTTTTTTTGAAAAAAATTCTTAAATACTAAAATCTTGCATTGAGTGTAGATCAATTATTAAGTAAAAATATAAATTTATTTATTATAATTCAGAAGTATTCTGTTTGTTTATTAGTTACGCAATTTAATAATATGATATTATCATACTCATAAATTTAAATGATTTGAAATACTTCTGACTCAAGGTGGAACGGAAATGGTCTGTGACTCATCTTGTCACTCGCAGCCTGCGAGTGACAAGATGAATAAATATTTTTTCACATGTATGTTTTCACGCGAGTCGCAGGGCAAGGTATTATGAAAACATATCTGACTACATTGAGAAAGAAAGTAAACTTTAAAAATAATTAATTGTTTCCATCTTGAACATTTATACCATTGCATTGTTTAATACATAGCTTAAGTCTGAAAAACTAATTAAAGAATATTTAGAAATATTAACTTCACAAAATACAAGTTTATTTCAAAAATTTTATAATTTCACAATAAAAATTTTTATAATAATTTTAAAAAAATTATGTAAAGCATTAATATATATATTAAAATTTGTTTGGGCACTAGTTTAGGAATGTTTGATCATTTTGATTAGTTTCTAGATGTCTGTAAAATTGCTTCAATTCTTGAGAATTGTCGTCGTATACAATAATTCAAAAAGACATTGGTCTATTTGCATCTAAAATCCAATATTACCACATTATATTTAATGTTATAAAAGCATTCATCAATTATTATGGAAATTGGTTACCTCACGCATGGAACAAATTACATTTGGACATAATTTTTTGGAAAAGGCTTAGGCGCCAAAAAATCGAAATTTAGGTTTCAATTTATTTATTGGACGTAAACACCAATTGTTTCGCACGGTATATAACGAAAAAATTGGAAATGGTCTAAAAATCTACTATTGATAGCGTAAGCACCAAATACTGATGATTCCCAGTAGTCACTCTGCTATTGACCAGTGCTAGAAGCCTTAAGAATGTATTTTAATCATAAATGTTTTGTCCCTTAAGTAAACTCCTACAGTACACAATATAGAATAAAATTAATAAAAAATATTGATATTTGGGGAAAACACTTTCCATGTGATCCTTGTAAAATTTGCTAAATGGCGCTTAAGCCTTTTTCAAAAAACGACGTCGATATGTACTATCGTTTTGTTATCATATCACCGCGTTGGAAACTTCTCATATAGGTAAAGACGTATGTCTAGAGGCGAGCCAACGCTATAAATTTTTCACAGCCTGTCATAAATATTTGCATGACCTTCAGTATAAACAGCATTTCTTGTCTTTATTGGAATAAAAAAAATAATAGATTTAACGGAATGAACAACAACAGGATTTGAACCTCGTGAAGTAGAATTGATTTGAAATTAAAAATTCACCGATTTCAAAACGTGTCTATATACTCCCAAAAAGAATAAATTGAAATAAAAAATATCGGTATAAGACATTAGTGCGAATTTCGTTGTAATGCTAGTAATGTTACTAAGATGGTATCATCAAGATTTATTAGATGTATAGGATAAAGACGATACATTACACCAAGGCTCACTATAATTATAGATATTGCATGAACGCTCATTAGTAATCTCAATACCTGGTGAGCACAGTGTATAATAATTTATATTGAATTTATTGGCATTTTATCGATCGAATAGTCAAAATAAATCATGCCATTCGCTCCTTTCTTTCCATATTATGTAGTCTCTTTTCTAGAAGTACTCTTTTCTAGTTCTCATCTCCGTCTTTGACTACGGTTAATTGGTACCTGGATGAATTTCTGTTGAACTTGAAATGATCTTAAAACGAATGATGAATTGTTTTATAAGATTAATCCTTTAGTGTAGTAACATTAGGTTAAAAACACACTTGACCCAAACATCCAAAAAAATGATATTGTTCATTACCCTTCCCGTAATAACAGGTAAAAAGTCCCTGATTGTCTGGACGTCGGGTTTTGATGGGGAGAGGCGTAGAAGGATAGAAAACCAGGCGATAACAAGTTTTATGCTTTAATTAAAAAAAAAAATAGAGGGAACTGATTTATTTTCATTTTTTTGTGAATATATCAAAAACTTTGAGTTTTTTTGCAAACTTCTTAGACAAAATAAGGCACCTACTTCTAATTCTCTATAAAAATAACTCTATACTTTTTTTAGCTAAAATCAATGATTACTGAGATATTAAAGGGGTAAAAGTTGTGGAATTTCCACTTTCAGTAAATATTGCTCCAAACGCCATTAGCACAGGAAAAATAAACCCAAATCGACCAAATAAACAACTAAATTTGTGCGTTCGTGAAAATTTGTTCATGATATTAGGAATAGAGATCTGCTGAGTCCGTCTAAATTTTGAAGGTATTCGAAACCTGGAGGGGTCGAATTGGGGGACGGGGGCGGGTTATACGCAAAATAATTTGCACAAATTAAATCGAGTAAGGTATTATTTGCTCTAGTCTTTTTGTTTCTGAATCAAAGGAGACTACTCCCGAGACCGATACATAGTTCAGGAGTTATTGCTGATTTTAGGTAAAAAACACAGAAAATTCACATTTTACGGCTGAACTGTATACTGGGTATCTCGTACGTTACTGGAAATATTTAAAGAGGTGATATTAGACTTCAAGAGCAACAAAAATGAATCCATGGTCTGATCTCCCACAGAAAAGTAGAAAATTTAAGATTTGTATTTTTTTAAGTCACGTTTTTTGTTGAATAGGAAGTGATCACTCAAACAATAAGCAAAATACTGAGCTACAGACTCAGTACCATACTTCTTGTAAAACTTTTACATTTATTAAGCTATAATTTCGTATAAATTAAGTGGATATTTCTTTTAGAATTGGTCTAGAATTAGCTTCTGATTTGCCAAATAGTGTGGTGAGGAAACCTAATGGTTTCCATGAAAAAGAAGTGTTGTGATAAAGAAATGGAAGCTCCATTTTGTTATGCCAAATTATATATCTTAAAGAGAATTTTGTCTTCTTTACAATGGTGCAATTGGAATTTAATTACCTTGACTAGTTTTTGAGTCATCGCCTCCTATTCAACAAAAAACGTGACGCTTAAAAAAAAACACTTAAATTTCCTGCTTTTCTCAGTGTAATTGGACCTCACTGGACTTAATTTGTGTAAATTATTTTACGAATATCCCGCTCCACAACTCGACCCCTCCAATGGGAGTTGTCCCACCGAAATTTGGACGGACTCAGCAGATCTCGATTCCTACTATTAAGACCAAAGTTTCATGAATATACAAATTTTGTTGTTTATTTGGTCGATTTGGACTTATTATTCCTGTACTATGGTGTTTGGAGCAATGTTTATTGAAAGTGGAAACACCATTATGTTTTCCCTTTGATATCTCAGTTGAATATAGCAAAAAAGCGTAATAAATCATTTTTTTTATAGAGAATTCAATGTTCTTTAGTTTTGTATAAATCACTGTTTACAATAAATCTCTTAGTTTTTGATATATTTACAAAAAAACTGAAAATAAATCAGTTTTGCATTCGTTGACTCCCTCCCCCCCCATTAAAATCTGATGTGGGAAACTCTGGGAATTTTTACCAGTTATTGGACAATGAACAATTTATGACCAGTTTCATTTTTTTTTTTTTGGATGTCAATCTCTAAACTAACTGTGCTATTTGGCGTGTTTGTACGAACTCATACCTGTGGTTATTATATCGAGTTAAAATGTCTTCCCGCCGGCAATATTTCCTTTCTTCTTATAAATTCGAACCTCTTGGAAATAATAAATCTCCTTACTTCATTGGATTTCTTATCCAACGTTCCTCCGACTAAGACCATTTCTTGAACATCAGTCTATCAATCTTTATACTCACATTGTCACATAGAACTGGTTCCTTCGGAAAATCCTTTCTGATTCCTCATTTTGGAATTCCCTGCCTATTTCCGTAAAGCCTCTTCCCTAGCTTCCTTTAAATATATATTATTACCTTACCTTCTGAAGTCGTCCTAATCCTCCAATCAAATTTAGTTATAAAGCATGTATTGTAACATAATATGCATCTATAAACTCTTTGATCATTTAAACATTTATCACTTGTCAACTGAACTAAAATCACGCCTGCATGCCCATTTAATTATGTTCTTAAGGGATTTTTTGTCCCAAGATACAGATTATTTTTCATATTAAAAAAAGAACCTAACTATTTATTAATAGAATGCCAACTATTGTGGCATCCATAGTAAATCTAATTGACATTTGACCAAACAGTATTTCTTCGACAGATGTTTATTGATATTTATTAAAAACCACTTGTAGGTGCCGCTTTTGGTGCCTATCCAGCATCAGCCGCATACAATGCCACACCAGCCTACGGTGAGTTACCTATTTCTTGAAAGTCACTATGGATGTTATAAGTGTCGAAAAAAAAAAATTGTAGATAGATATATGATACAGCAAAATCAAAGTTCACTTGCCAAGGCTATTATTTGTTTATAATTAGTCAAACAATGTTTTATTATGTACATATTTTCTCGTTGCTGGTTGGCTTCAGAAAACTTTTAATTTCTAGTTCATTAGCATTTTAAAAAATTGCTTTCTGCATTCATGCATGTAACATTGTGGTGTTTTATTGTTATCTGTCGTTTCATCTGGCTTTCAGTTACTTGTCGCATATACCAACAACTACCATACATCTGGTATATCCCCAGCTTATCCTCGAGATGGACTTCGAAACGTATTTCCACAAAGCCCTAAATAACCTCAATTAACCTTAAAATTCCTTACAATTTAAAATACTCAAATAAAAAAATAAATAAATAAAATTCCTTCATTAAAATTAATATGTAAAAGTCAAATATTTCGATGTATTCTTGTCAAATATTTTATCATAGACACTATACGTAAAAGTTACCGTGAAATATAATAAGAAACACGGCAAATGCTGGAGAATTTCTATGAATTCAACGTGGATCTTTATGACTTATTTACTGGTTTTCGTCAAGCAAATGATAGAGGGGAGAGAAATGAAATGTAAAAAGGAATTGAAGATTCTGGGGCTACCGATGAAATTAATAAGGCTTATAAGAATGATACCAGGAGTAGAGTTAAGATCCAGAGAAAACTTTCTGTAGAATTTATGCTAAACAAGGGACTTAGGCAAGGAGATCCTTTCTCACCGGTGCTATTTAACCTGATTTGGGAAATAGCAATCAGACGTATAAACACGAGAGCAAATGGCACGATTTATAATAGCGAGACTGGCCCAAAATCTAGTATATATCGAAGATGGAATGGATATATCCTTTATCCAGGGCTATGCAGGAGTTCGAGGGGGGCAGCAAAAAGACTTGGCTTCGTGATAAACGAAACAAAAACAAAATATATGCTGTCGACGAGAACCGGAATGTTTAGGTCTGGACCAGTAAAGATCGGAGACCTTGAACTCCCTGGATGTGAATCCTTCAGATGGCTGGGAGGGATGTTGTCAAGAAACAATTACTTGACAGTGGAAGTCAATACAAGGATTACGGCGGGCAACAAGTGTTTATATGCTCTGCGGATGATCTTGAAGTTTAGGAACCTCTCTAGGAAGATTAAAATCATAATCTATAAGACAATCCTGCGCCCCATTGTAAAATATTGCAGCGAGATATGAGTCCTAACTAAAGCAATCAAAGATTTCTTCAGAATTTAGGGAAGAAGACTGCTAAGAACAAATTATAATATAACAAGGCGAGCAATTCAGAATAAGAAGCAATGCAGAACTGATGTAATTGCTAGCGGAGCCAGATCTCGTCACGGTCATTAGACAGAGAAGGCTTGCGTGGTTAGGTCATATAGAACGCATGAATCCAAAGAGACTACCTCGAAAAATGATGTATGAGAATTCGGGAGGAAGGAGAAAACGTGGGAGGCCACGATTAAGGTGGATGAAAGATGTGGAAGAGGAATTTCGTGCGATGGGAGTGCGGAGGTGGAGGAGGAGAGCCACGGATAAGGTGGAATGCAAGCTCTTGGAGGAGGCCCAGATCCTACAGAGACTGTAGCGCCAGACTGTAAGTGAGTGATAGTAGGAAATTAACCTTGCCTATCAAAACTGAGAGATATAACTTCATGATTAATTACTAGTAATTTAATGAAATAAAATCAGAATGAAGAATATATAGGCATAACGAAATATATACATAAAATGTATTTAATGTGAAAATTTCATTCTGGTCCAATCTGTGACAGTTATTCCAAGTTAAAATTGAAAGTGATTGATACATTAAGCTTGCCACATTTTAGTGACACCGATCTGCTACGTATGGTTATTTGTAACCGCATAAGATTAATACACCTTGCGTTGTAATTTCCATCCTCTATCACTAGCATAGACCTATGATCAGCAATGTGCATATAGCTCTCGGAGTAGTATCAAGTTTTTTTTTTTTTTTAATGCACATCATATTTGGGATCAATTTTCAAGCCATTAGAAGTTTAGCGCTTCATATATGATCCATGAAGTAATTATTTTTCTTAATTTATATTTTTTTGTTTTTTTAATTATCAACTTTTAACATGCTAACTGTTTATTTCTCACGCTGTATAGAAGTGTACATTTATAGTCAAAGATTTGGTGAACGTATCCACACAAAATTCCCACACATTACATTACTGGGGAGTAATTTTTGTCCACTGTTGCTAGTCATGCGATGCTTCGCTAAATATGCAGATCAATATGGATCGTTACTAAACATGCTTTTACTTGAGGGGACAAAACATAAATAAATAAAGAAGCGTTTTTTGTTTATTTAATTTATAACTATTTTTATTTATTTTATGTAAATTATGAATTTTCATATTGAACTATATAACTAATAAACTTATTAAATGATGCCACAAGTTAGGCGAGTGTAAATGTTAAAACATTTTATAGTAAAAAAGCTTTATTTATACGTCCTTTTTTGCGATTCTTATATTAATTATTTAATTAGAATGACAGTGATTTTCTATTTTAAACGAAAAATAATTTCTAGAAACAAATTTAACTGATTTCTTCGGAATCCATAGTTCTATAGGAATTTATAATTTTTAAAAATATGAACATTTAAGTGTTTCAAACAGCGGTTTTTTCCAAAAAAATAGCTGTAGGCGCTAAATTTTTATTGAACAAGAAAACTGCGAATAATTTAATTCCTTTTTTTTTCTTAGGAATTCAGAATTTTGTGGGGAATAATATTTAAAATGGAAGCAATGCAGCCTGGGGTAAAAAATTAAAATTCTGGCTTGGCAATTCTTTATGAGAGGAGCCATATCTTCACTAACGCTTTAAAAATGGGTCCACTCAATCCAAAAATTACTATCTGACCATAGGCGTGCGCATCATCTTTTATTCCATGATGCACGAACCATAGGGTCGATGCTTCCATATTCCCCAGTCGGGGTCTGTGGATATTTTTTACTCCTTTGCAAATTTTTTAATAAATATACGAATTTTAAACAATTTTTGGGATAAAATTAAACCAAAAATGTAACACGCTTGGACTATAAAAAAGTTTTAGTTGAAGTTTTTGAACTTTATTTCTAAGCAACGTGTTTTGTTTGTTTAGTATCGAATCTTAAAATTTTGCTTCTTTCTACTGTTTTATAGAAGGAAAATATTTCTGGGACATTTGCAGGTTCCTGTGCACCTGTGGAGCCCCCCGTATCTAGCAAAATTAGTCAGAGAGTTGAAGTATAGTATACTGAACTCACGAAAAAATCAGGCACCTCTTTCATGGACTGTTATTAAACTTATTTATTTATGATTTTATATTTGAAAAAAAAGTAAAGAAGTACCTAGGTCATGAAGGTTAACTTGTGAAGGTTAACAACTAAAACTCGTACAACTCGCATCTTGCCAAAACAGGTTTAAGAAAGAATTATTTATCTGAATTTAAATCAGTATAAGTGCAATAGCATCCAACTCTTACTTTAAAAAAAATGGTAAATGACGTGACATTGTTTAAATTAGTTACAGATCTTATTTCTAAGCACTCATATCGCCATATTATCAATTTTTACTCCGTAATTTTGAATACTAATAAACTTTTTAAATCAAATTAAAAAATAACTCTACTTACCAATGATTTTTAATTTTTTAATTATATATATACTCGTGTGATAATTGATTTTAAGTTACTCTTTTTTGATTAATTAATACAACAAAAAATGGTTACTTGGACTCTCAGTGAATTTCAATAGTGCGCGTTAAATAGATATTCTATTAAATTTATTAAATAAGACAAATAAAAAAAACCTATAAGATTTAAAAATCTATAAGGGTGTTGTTAACGAAAATTGTAAAAAAATACTTCTAGGTCCCGCCCATCAATCCGAGCCAGATTGCTGCGTACCCTGCTTACTACAAACCTTACTATGCTGCTGCATCTTCGAATGGTGAGTTTTTTGTCGCAAGTAAATGAGCTTCTATCTGCTTGCTCGAACGGTAGGCTGATACGATTCTTTTCTTCATTTTCTCTTTGCCGCATTGAACTCCAAGAAAATGCTGTACATAAATTATGTCTAATGCTTTGAGAATTTTTGTTTGTGATTAAAAAAACACGGAGAATAAGCGGGATGAATGTGGTTTGAATGAGGATGTGTCAAAGATTAGGATGGCAAGAGAGGTTCTGACGAATCTTTGAAATGTTGGATATCAGGGGTTTAAAAAATAGGCAATAGGTTTAGTTCGACATTGAATCTTGCTGTATATTAACCCTGTGTTAGAGATCTATAAACAGTATCGGATCTAGACCTTGCGGGGCGGGGGTTTGTCGGGTTTGGGAGGTATGGAATACCCTCAAGAGGAAGAGCAAGTCCGGGGGGCTACCTAAAACTATAAATTCGTCTGTAATGTATTTCATTTGTTTAATTTTTCTTCCGCGCGGGTCCTGAACGGTCTCCTTCCCTTCCACCTCTCCTCAGGATCCGTCTCTGTCCATAAATGAAGCAGAATAAAATTCATTCAATGATCTGCAATATCATCATCTGCATAATGGATGATAAAAAATAATTAAATTCACTATAATAATTGTTGTCTATTACTTAAAAACATGATCAAAGCAAAGAAAAAAATAACCCTTTAAGTTGTTTACTTTAAGTATGTATCGGTTTGTAGTCATTTTTCATTATCAAATGTCATTGTCAAAATGTTTTTTTTTTCATTCGCATCCTACCTTCCATGTCAGGGGTGAGAAATTTTACTTGTTTTCCATCCCTCTAAAGGACTCCCAGTATTTCAATTAAATGCCCTGAAACTTTGCAGAGAGCTAGATTTCGTCGTTCTGAGCAAAAGTCTCCATGGGCACACAAATATTCAATGACAGAACTTTTTATCTATATCTCAATGGTATGGAATGAGATGTACTCATACAGACACAGACACAGACTCTGAAAATATAACTACCCTAAGTCCGTAGTTATGACACAGACACAGACACACACACACACACACACACCCACCAGACACTTCTTGAGTATATTTATGTATATATATATATATATATATATATATATATATATATATATATATATATATATATATATATATATATATATATATATCTGAGAAAGTATCAGTAAAAAATGAAATAAATACATAGTTTAATACATTATTGTATCCGATACCCTGCCATTCCGATTTTTAAATGAGACCTTAATTCGCGAATAATTCAAAATCCTGTCATCCTATTCGTGCCCATGGAGAACTCCCAGCAAAGTTTCAGAGTATAAAAATTAAAACCACGTTTTCTATGAAACACTCCGGGGTCCTCTGAAACAAATCTGGAGGAATACTGTTTAATTACCCAGGTTATCCGTGGTTGCGAATGTGGCACCTGCTTCTTTATTGTTTTAATTGCAGAGCAGTTCTCGTTGACCTTTTGATGTCTTTATCTACCTACTTCAGTTCTGTCAATGTCGATGGTTTTTATTGTTGGATATTGATTGTTTTTTGATGTGCTACATGATGTTCTGTGATGTATTGTCCTTTGTAGCAGGTTTTTAGCGTCCGTAGTTATGTTTATGATTATTAATTCATATTTCTTCGGCATTTGTTTATATTTAATTACTAAAAACCATTTATAGGTGCCGTCATTGATGCCTACCCTACATCAACTGCGTTCAGAGCCCAACCAGCCTTTGGTGAGTTATATAATTTGAAAGTCACTATTGTTGTTTGCTATTGATAAAAAAAAAAAAACAGAAAGAAAGAAATGTCATTCATACACGAAAAACCTCTTTAAAAAGCACATGTTGAGCTTACAGAAAATTTATAACATCCTACCCTCTGGTATCATTTAATAGAGTTCATTATTACACTTATGACAATTATTACTTATGATTTCAGAACAGACCCATTTACCTCGTATTTCATCTCTATAAGTGACTCACGTTGAATCTTCATGCAAGATTAAAAATACAAATCTATCAATATAGTTGGCTTTTACAATCGATTTAGTGATATAATATACCTTAGTATACAATCAATAAATATTTTTTAAGAAATTTTTTGGGAGGTGCAGTTAGGAAAGAAAAACGCATCGATAAGTATATACTTATTATAATGAATGATGAGTCTTCAGCTGCTGCAGGCCTTCAGCAACAGAAGCGGATTTTTTTGTACTGCCACACACAGGCATTACAAAAATATTGCCATCCTCTCAAGCCGCTCTTATTTTCTATCTTTTATATGGGTGGTTAGGGAGAGTTGAAAACTGAGTCGAGATAATTTTTAGATGTGCTTAATTGAACTGTTTATGTTTACAAATTCGTTTGGATGTAAAAATATAATTTCACTTAAATTTTGCAGTTGCCAAAAAATTATAAGGATAAAAACACAAGGAAAAGGAAAGAGGAGTATAGCGAAAGGAGAAGGACAACAAAATGTAGACACTTATCAAGTCTAGAGTTCTAAAGCGAGTGCGAGACACCATATAAAGATACGCCCTCGTAAGTGAAGCAATGTGAAATTGGAATCAAAAAGTATGTTAAGAAATTACAACGTGGAAAAGACTGCGTGGACCACATACAAGTTTAACAGAAATTAAGATTAAGTTCTGGTTAAACAACTGATTTAAAGGACTGGTTTAACTTACTGATTTAAAGGATTGGCTGAACTTACTGATTTCACTGATCTCAAACTTACCATGCTCCTTGCTCTTTCAGTCTTAGTTTGGTACCACTGTAACAGTCTCATTATCTTGTACCAGTCACATAATCACATTTATTTACCCTTCGTTGTTCCTAGCTCCCTCTCGGGAACATTTTTAGGGTTCCTCATTCAACCTCCTGGTCTTTTCCACAATCAAGCAATACACTCAGTGCCCCTCTACTCTTAATTTTTTCTGGTGTTTTAATTCTATTGCTATCACTTCAGTCCTCTTCATTAAATGCTCATTTAAAAAAAAAATGTTATATATATATAAATATATATATATATATATATATATATATATATATATATATATATATATATATATATAAATATATATATATATATATATATATATATATATATATATAAATATATATATATATATATATATATATATATATATATATATATATATATATATATATATATATATATATAAATATATAATGAAAGAAAAGAAAGAAAGCTGAGATAACAGTTTAGAAAAATCAAAGATTTATTTAATTACGTAATAAGACAATAACGTTGTTAAAATATAATAATTAAATAAAAAACACTATACTTTTCAATCTTGAAAATTATAATATACTATTAATATAAAAAATGTGCACTTTTACGTATTAATATTAATTGTTCATTATAAAAAGGCTTTGTATAAGAAAAAAAAACTGGAAACAACAGTTTAGAAAACCTAACATTTGTTTAATTATGTACAGCTACTTTTAAATTTATCTGTGCTAGTTAGAGATACTAAAAGTAGCCGAATCAAGTAAACAATTTTAACTAAATGTAGTGTACTCAAGAGTGACGACAGAAATATTGTGAGAATGGCTGTAGTACAAGAAAATCCTTTGTATCCGACATATTTGTATATTACGAAATATCCATTTATTTTATGGTACTTTAAGGTACCTGGGAGACTCCAGATTAGAGAATTTTGGGTTATCAGCAGAAATAAACAATATATTAGTAAAGTCATAATTTTATTTAATATTTGAAAAGTGACAAAAAAAAGTTTAATATTTACAAAAGAAAGGGGGCCCCATAGATCGCGAAGCCCACGGTGAAACACGGCAATGGTTGTGAATAATTGTTGGTGTAAATAAAAAATAGTTCAAGCTCTACTAGTGTTATTTGACTTAAGTAATTATTATTAAATCATACTGATATTATTAATAAGTTCTAAACAAAAAGGTTTTATTTTATATAAAGCAACTTCTAGTTATAACTAAGCACGAGTAAGTTTCTTTTTTCTTAAAACCTTAATCCATATATTAATGCTATTGGCAAAAATAAAACACATGAAATGTTAAGTGGGAAGCGTCCGCTGTATTATTTTGCTCTGGACCCGGGCTCAGCAGACAGCGGACCTGCGATTGATATTTGGTAGATTGGGCAAGAAATATCTATACATTTTTGGTGGATGGTTGTTAGTTTAGGTAAACAACTATAGGAAGAACCTTGTGGGCGGAGGATATGCCAGGAGATAAAGCCTTCTCCTTCTACATAATTTCAGACAGCTACCGTGTCAAACGTACCAATTTGATTTTATTTATTGTTTAACACTTTTAATTCGCAAGTTGATTATTATTTCAATAGCAATAGGTTCCTGTTCGACGCATGCGCACTAAAAGATTCTCCTTTGTTTGCCTATCCATGTGACAAAAAGTATCACCTAAAAGTATATGAGTTACAGTTGAGGAACTGCAATAACTTGCCACTGATACCACTAGTGGATGTCGCAACCCACCTCTAATTTTAAATCTCTTACCTTTAGAACAGACTGACCAATTTCTTAATATGAAATAATAAAAAAATAAAAAAAGTGAACGTTGAAATTCTATTTTTTTGTATGAAATTCTATTTATTTGTATAAATAGTAGTATAAATAAATAAAAATATTTAATCTTACAAAAAAAATATAGTTTCGAAAATATAGAAACGTGGTGTTCAATATAACCTCGCCTTTTTTTTTTTTTTTCATTATGTGTGTGTGCAAATTTCATGTTTAAATGGCCTGTAACTATCTACACAAAAAAGAAAAAAAAAAACAGAAAAATTCTTAACTTTTGTTATTAGCGAGATTATTTTCAAAACTATATCTGCATTATGAACATAGCAACCACAGCCAATGATAATACTGTTATCTAATCTTATCTAGAGCATATATGATGGTACATTCATAATTTTCATGGATTGAAAATTATGATTTCATGGATTGAAATGTTGCTAAAACATTTCATTCAATAAAAAGTAAAACTTATAAAAAAAAAATTAGATAGATTTTTCAATTTAGCTATAAAGTTTATTCTCTGTGTTGTCATATCAGTTTTTCTCCAGGGGGTTATATTTTTCTTCCTGATAATTCGTCCCCATCTTCCAGGATTTTTTTTTCAGAAATACTGGTAAGTCCCTTGGAGGATGAAACTTCAGGAAGAAGATAAATATAATTTCCTCTCTTCCCAAGAGAAAAAAAGTCCAGAATAATTGATAGGTTGTATAAAATATTCCTGAATATTAATAAAATGAGTAATAAAATTACTTCGGTTCCAGTAAATGAATGAAATTTGAGATAAAAAAATTATAAATGTAATCAATTTGTTCAAAATAGGGTTTACTACCAGTTGACAGCTAGTTATTCTATCTGTTTGAATGAATTCATCTAAAGCCAGATTGATAGCTGATGGTCGTAAATGTAAGCCAGTATACTGATATTTCGTTTAACGAGACCTTAAACGACGTCATGATTGAATCTCTTCTTCCATCGTTCGAAGTCGAAGAAGATATTGTTTAGAGTTACAATTCGGCAGCTACATGTTTTAGTTTTTATAAACAAAAAATTGAAAGATAGAAATTCCAGACGGGAAAGAATATGGTAACTGATGCTGGTCAACAGAAACATCCTTGTATCCATCCATAGAAGGAAAATGGTTCATGTGTTATGGACATGTTAAAAGAATGGCGTCTGAAAAGTTACCTAAGTTAATTATAGAATGTGAAGTTGAAGAAAAAGGGAAAAAGGAAGAGCAAGAAGAAGCTGGAAAGATAAAGTGAACGTAAGTCTGGAACGGTATCAGGGGAAAAACCTTTTGCAGAGAGGAATGGAAAAAATCTATAGTGGGTACTTTGGTCGAGGAAAACCACATTGAAAAATTCCATTTAATAATAACAATTATATTCCATGTAATTGGTATAATACCAATGTAATTGTTGCAATTAAATGGAGACTAAAATGCTAGCTCATCTCTCGTCACCAAATCTACCTTACTGAAGACAACAGTACCTTAAAGAAGACTGCATCAAGGCAGCAACAGTGTCGCCCTATGATGCCTGACTATGGAAACATCGACAAGGCAGAAAATTAACTTTTACTTGAAGATTAACGATCATTATTTGTATTACTAATGTATTTACAATCAGTGATTAAATTTACAGTTTTAATGTTCTCGAAACGGGCTATAGATTTTTATTTCAAAGAACTTTAAAACTAATTAAAATCTCTTCAAATCTTAAGTATTTAGAGATCCTCATAAGTTACTTAAGGAATTAATTGACAAAAAATAACCCATGACGGAAAACCTGATATTATTTTATTTTAGCCTGCTTAATTGGTGATTCTCTACAAAATGTTAATTTTTCAACTAAGTTGCTTTAAAAAATACAAGAGTTAAAAAAATCGGTAAAAACTTTTAAAATATTTTTGGATATGTAGAAAAGACATTTCGATACTTTTTTGAGATCAAGAACAACTTTTGAAGAAAAAATAGGAATTTAAAATGTTGATCGATACATGGTACTGAGAATAATGATATGGTACTGTGATTTGCCTGTTTCATCACATGCAATATATTCAATATGATGCACTTCAATTTTCAGATTTAAGTTGAAAAACATTTTCTGAAAAATAGATAAACGTTCTCAAGAAAAACTAAACTAATTAAAATAAATCTAATGTTCTTCTAACTACTAAAACTATGTGATATATATAAACAAGCACATCATTAAATTCCTCTTTAACACAAGAATTCATTCAAAATCTAACTCCCAGTAGATCTCATAATAATAGTTACAAGAATTCTCAGCCCGATAGCTCAGTTACAGTGGGGAAAAAATATTTGCACACCAATTTTTTTATTTTATTAAATAATGAATTTAGGTAATAAAAATCATATAACATGCAATAATAAAAAAATACAAATATCGAAAAAACGAGTATGAATAAAATGAAAAACTTTTTTCTTCAAAAAAACGAAATGTAAAACTGTCAAAAATTCCTGGAATAAAATATTTGCACTCTGATGGGCTTCTTACAATATTCCCTAGCAAAAGCAAGTCTTTTTTGTGATAGGTCTCACTAATTTAAGGTTTTTTTTATCGGAACCCTGCCATAAAGACCTTTAGAATTCAAAACATTCCTTATAGTTTTCGTGCTTACATACACCCTAGAAATTGATTCGACCATATGAACTAAGGTGTCTACACTTACAGCTGGATTTTTAAACGCTTCAATTTCGATTTTTCTCTTCATTCTATCATTTAGTTTTCTCAGACGACCTTGACGTCGGTAATTTGCAGTTGTGCGTGGCTCTTCATACCTCTTAATCGCATATCTTACAGTAGAAAAATGAAGAACCAAGAAATCTGATACATATTTCGCGATAAGATTTTTGTTGGTTGCGCAATAAAATAACTTTCTCGCGAATGCCGGCACACAGTTCACTATATTTTGGCATATAAATTATCAAGGAGTTAAAAATAGATTTTACACGTTTGAAATATTTTAGAAAACTGATAGTAAAGAACAGAATTATTGTTTTATTGTTATTGTTGTTTTACAGCAAGTAAACAACAACAACTAAACAAACAAACCTTTTGTACTTCCGTGAACAAAGTGTGCAAATACTTTTTTTCCAGATGTTTATGTTATTTTTAAATATTGCTTTATTAAGATCTAAGTTTTCAGTTAAATTTATAGTATTATTTAACAAGTTTCCATTGTACTTTTTATTGGGTAAACTCTAAAGAATTTTTTAATACCTAAATTCATTATATATAGAAAAACGGAGTGTTTAAATAATTTTTGCTCTCACTGTAGATTTTCGATTCATTCATGGAACTGAGAAATTAGATTTTGAAGCTCGGTCTTAAAGTAACAGTAAACTTGAAACCGAAACATCATAAAATCAACAAATGCGAAAAAATAAACAAATTTTAGGACCAAGCCAAACCTAAAAATAATAGCGGCATGGTACTCAGAATCGTTAATTAATAACGAGCCTGGTCGATATTTTCGTAATGAATATTTTTGAAAAATTATCTTGTATTATGCCAATAATTGTTTACCTAGGCCATATTTTGCACTATGCAAATAAATGTCTAATATATATCTTTTATTTTTTTTCAGCTCCAGCAGCACCAGCATACGAAGTTCCATCCGGTTAGTACACAATATATAGCTTGGTCGTAATTTTATTATTATCTACGCTCTATGAAATTCTTGTGCAAATGTTTTAGGCGTATTTGTTTTTAAACTACAGTAAAGATATATGAGATTTACGAAATATTGCAGAAACCAAAGCGGAAAAACTCTCAATCGAGAGTTTATATTTAGTTTATATCGCTCAATCGATGTTAATAACTTGAAGGAGAGTGTTGCGTAATCTCGTCTGAGAATTAATTATTCTGTCTGAAATTGAATCTGAGAAGAAGGAAAAACTAACATCAACATAAAAAAAAAAAAAACTAAAAATGCATAAGGCCAATAAATTAATACTCTTTACAGTTTCATTCTTATAGGGATACAAACAGTTTTATATTTACTTGTTTGTTATGTTTAATTATTAAGTACATAAAAGAAGTTACTAAAATCATTTTAAAATTTAAATGAGTTATTAATAATCTTATAATTTTCATCATGTATCAAACTTTAACTCAATCCTTACTTTTAATTAGGGGTTTATGTTGCAAGTCAGTCTGTTGTGAAATTTTTGTAATATTCTGTGACAGTATCTGAAACTCTTAAGATGTCCAAGTCCTTGTGTAGCAAGTCTGCTTGAAGTTTTGGCAGAACCCCATAGCTCTATCCCCTATGTCCATAAAGGTTTAATTAGTACTTTGTCAATTATAATTTGGAGCATCGGTCAAGTAACTTGGGTAATAGCCTAAATCATTTGTTCAGTGGTTTTCTTTTCAGGCTGATGTGGGTCCGCCATGTCAGTCTCTTGTCAAGGTGAAGTCCCGAATATCGCACTACTTCAGATGTAGGAATTGGCACATTGTTAAAATATACCTGAGGCCATAAACCATGATTAATTAATTAAACTATTTCAAACAATAATTACTTTTGATTTCATTTCAATAAACAAACATTTATTCTTGTAAATCCTATTAAATAGGATCCATTAAATATTTAGGCCTTCCTAATAATATCCTTATAGTTTATGATATTTTGATATTTGTTTATTAGTATTAGGTACAAAGTTTATGAGTCAGATGAAGATAACTTCTTTTTATGATATCAAGTCCACTAAGACTGTTTTAAACCACTTTGTACAGGACCAAAGCTTCATTTAACAATATGAAGGAAAAAGAGTGACAAATTTTTCTTTTAAAAGCGGATATTCACTGACAATTTCAATGATTTAAGTCATTTCTTATTTATATTTAAAAAAATAAATTTGGGATTTTCTGATTAGAGAGTAATTCAGTATGTTTCTCCTATAACTCAATTTCCCCGAAATTTGATATCAGTTTATTTTATTGGGGCCCGTCCATTTCAAGTGATCCAGAAAAAAGTAATTTGTTGCTTGACGATTATATAATGAAATGGTTTTTTGCTTCCAAAAATGTCCAAAAATTTTTTTTTTAATATTTCATCTTTTTCCTAGCTACAATGGTAGCTTTTTTTCTTTTACAAAACATGCTGTTTCTTGCGCCTGTAGGGCCTTACGTTAACTTATATTACTCAGCACTGGTGTTTCCTAGGTTAATGAGATATAAACCATTTTATTCAGGAAAAAAAAGGGTCTCAGAGTGGCCTCTTTTTCAAGTAACGATAATTAAAAATTTAAAAAACAATAAAATGTTGACAGTTTGCTGTCAAATTCTGTAGGAACAAACTTTAAAAATCTGAAATTTTTATTGATAAAAGCTCTATAGTGTGCCATACAGCTTTATAAGACATCAATTATTGAACATTTCAACAAAAATTCAAATTTTAACGCCTTGTATTGTAGGCCTTCGTCCTAATCAAGAGGTCCTATTGTAATCTATAGTAATGCACTATCATGACATGCTAATTAAGTGTTTTTTGTGTGATTTTTAAGGCCCAAAAAACTTGACGCAGATAAATCTCAAACATGAAATTATACTACACAATAGAGGGTTTATCTCTAAAAATTTCAGATTTTTAAGGTTTGTCTTAATAGAGATACCTCAAAATTTGGATTATTTTGAAATTTCCAATAGTTGAGGTCCTAAAAACTTTACTTGTAGATAAATACCAAAGCAGTGTAACACACAATAGTGTGTTTGTTCTAATGGAGATACAAGGTGCCAAATTTGGTTGTTTTTTAAATTTTCAATTTTTTAAAAATCGATGCTTGAAAAGGAAACCAATCTAAGGGTTGTTATATTTTTTAAATACAGTACAAATAGGTTACAATCACTCTCCTAAAACATTAAGTCTGAGATTAGATTCCTTCTTGGGGTAATATGCCTTCAAAAATTAAAAATTTGTCAATTTAGATGCCACATTTTGAGGTAGATATTAACAATTTAGGATCAAAATTTCATTAACCCTTCAGCAGGTGCCCTTTCTTTACACCTCTGGGCATGTGCGGCACAATGTGCAACATCTCTTTTGAACTTGATTATTCTTTTTGTAATAACTATTTTTTTTTTAAATAGAATTATTAATAAATAAAGACAACAAATAAATAAGAAATTTTCATCATAAATTATAATTTATTTTAAAACATAAATAATTTCTTATTGTTATTAAGAATATATAATTAAATAAAATATGAATAGTACTACTTCCTACTATAAATATATAAAATGAACTAAAGCAATCAATATATAAATAATAAATCAATAAAATGATTTTACGTACAAAAATGATTTGTATATGCACAAATATATACAATACAGCTATAAACAATTATAAAGTGTAACCACGAAAATTATTGTTCCTGTTTTATTGCACTAAAAAATATACAATTATGTACACACATTTCCATGAAATTAAGAATTTTCTTGAATTTCTTCAGATCGCAAACATATGAGTTTGCAGTGGAGTTTATAAGTTACACATGGGATTTTGCAGTGGAACTTGCATTTAAAATTAACACATTTATCGCACTTTATTGTTGTAGTTACATTTTTCACCCATCCTTATATAGGACATCATCCTCATTTTTGGCCAACAGCTCTAGCTCCGCTTCTTCGGCAGAGTCCACTTTATATTTTAGTATGAATCCAGTTATTACTGAAGGAAGAGATAAAATATTTGAGCGGGTTTTTAAGCGGCTTTCTAGAAGTTCTATAGCCAAAGAATGTAGATATAATCATCTTATTTCAAAAAAGTCTGGAAAACGCTTATAATTATTTTATTGGAAAAAGCAAAATAAAATAAAATATATTTACTTACATGACCAGGCGGATTGTGTATTATATAACTATATCAAAGATAAATAAAAAAATTTCTATTTCCGATTGGCAAGGATTTATGTTCAAATCACAACTGACACGAAACGGTAAGGAATGAAGGCAAAGAAAAACATATCTGCTTCAGGAAGGGTGTTGCTATAAATAGAAACTGCTTAGAACATTCTAATCTTATAAGTAAAAACACACCATGCAAAACTGTGAAAATGTTCCACTGCTGGTAATGCTGCTGGATTAAATATGTATTGAGCCTAATATTTAGGCCATTTTTTTCTGGAAATGGTTTTTGTTTTATCGACCTAGTTAATACCATTTCTGAGTAATATAAGTTAAAGTAAACTCCAACAAGCACAAGAAGGAGCATGTAAAACAAAAATAGGAGATTAGAAAAAGATAAAAAATTAAAATTATTATTGTTAGATACTGCAATAATGTAGGAATCCACAAACAAAAAATCTTTTCATCATCATCATCATCATATTCTTTCCCTCTCTACCGCTGCGCATTGTGAGGATGCCCTCTATAGAGCTTGACCAAAGTGTCCCTTTCTTGAACCAATTCTCTCCTGCTCCAGTCCAGCCCTAGCTTCCTGAACGCCTCCCGCACGCCTTCTTCCCAGGTGATCCATGGTCTTCCTCTTGGTCTTCTTCCGTCTACTCTCGTCTCATACGTTATCCTGGCTGTTCTCTCTGTACTCATCCTCAGGAGGTGCCCAAACCATCTTAGTTTATTTTCTTCAAAAGTGGTGGCAGTACCTCAAGGTTCGATCTTATTATCGTGTTGCGGATCCTATCTCTTCTGGTCCTTCCTTCAACCTTTCTTAGGTATCTCATTTCCATTATCTTTTCATCATAAAATGATAAAGCAACATCACTTGGCTCTCTATATAATAATTTTATTATGAATCCCTTTGTTCATTTTCTTCATATTATAGAAATCTGTATATTTCCCAAAGTATTAGAGGGTAGTTAATGATTAATCTTATGTATCTAAAATAATCAAGATAAAAATAATCTTATTTTTACGCTGTTTTTTTTAATGTAGCATTTGCAACAAATATAAGTAGGTTTGAAGTGAGCTTATAATATTAATGCATTAGTGGACATTTGATAATATCATGTTTATTATTATTTTAAATTAACCAATTATATAATTTTTCACTTTTTAAAATATTTTAAAAATTGCATTTGTACCAAATATTAAGTATGTATATATATATATATATATATATATGTATGTATATATATATATATATATATATATATATATACACACACACATATATATATATATATATATATATATATATATATATATATATATATATATATATATATATATATATATATATATTTGTCCTAATCAACAGAACATGAAGCTATTGACACAATGTAATGTATGTTTCAGTTATGCCAGCAATGCCAGCTTCTGAAAGTTGGAACAAGTATTAATAGAAGACATTGCATTTTGTAACTTCTATCTATAAAATTAAAACTTCTATCTATATAACAATTGTTTTTAAATTTTATTTTAAGTATATTAGGTTTGTGGGTAACTGTAATTGAAACTTAACAACAAAATTATAAAGTAAATGTACTTCATTGAATATATAAATAAACCTTATGCTCTTTTTTTTGTGATGACACCCAGGAAACTGTTGCTTAAAATAATTGCTTAAATATTTTATTAAAAGTGTGCCATTTAAAATCAAAAACGTTGGTCAATGAGTTGAGGGCTCCAGCGATAATTTGTTTTAACTTGTTTTTAAATATGCATTTTCATGTTCAAAAATATCAATGATTCTACTTAAAATTTTAATATGCATAATTCCAATGTTTTCATTATATTATAAAAATAAATATTTTTTTGTCATGCATTCCTATTTTCTATGGTTAATCAGCATTATTATAAATGACTACAAGAATTTCCAATTGGATTTAGTTCAGTAATTTGGGGGAAAAAATAAGTTTTGTTGTTTGTAAAAAATTTTTGTCCAAACTTTTTAAATTGTAGAAAAATACATATTGTTTTTAATGCTTAAAAACTTACCATAAGCATGATGGAATTATATTTCATATAAATTGAAAGCTTTTTCCATTTCCAAACTGAAATTGAGAAATGATTTGAGCTCAAGACTATATGGCAAGCAGGGGTGGATCAAGACAAGTGGGGACCCTAAGCTGTAAAATTCCAGACCTCTTCCCCATCTCCTCAAAAAAAAGTTTGGTTACAAAACTAAAAATATAAAAAATGCCTCAAAATATGTAGTGAATTTTTGGGCAGAATTTTGGAACTTATTTCTACTGATTCTAGAAAATACCCAAATTTTTTAAATGCCTTACATTAAATTTGGGCTAAATTTCAGGTTCCTACACTGTAAATTCGAAACATGTAAAACTATTTTGAAAAACCTAAATATTTTTGGTATGGTTGGCCAAGTTTTCAACAATAAACTTTTGCTGAACATTTGGAATAAACTGTTTTTGGGTTGGAGAATCCAAATATGAGTTCTGTTTTTGAATAAACTAATGTTGTCCTTCTTGATGACAAGCCTAAGACAATAAACTATGAAAAATTGTTGTTATAAATACCTACCTGATCAAGGAGTAAACTGCAAACAACACAAAATTATATAGATGATCTATGTACCAAAACTAACAAACCTGAAAATGTCGCTTTGAGTTACTTTAGTTATCATAAAAAGAATCGGACCCTTTCGGATTTTGTCAGCCACCGCAAATTTCATTGTTCCATTGTATCCTCCCAGATGATCGTTATCCATTTCATAGAGTTCTCATCAATTCTCATTTGAAGATTTCCTGGAAGACTGCTGAGCCCTCTCTCATGAACGTATGTTTCATCATATCTGCCGCTAAGACATGCTCTGGCTCATGGAATATAATCCAGTAATACCTTGTGACTTGTAGAAAAGCGTTCTGCTGGATTGTTGCCAACCTAATCTTCTGTCAGTCCGAGAGATACTGGTTCCAAGAAGGGGACGCATACCTCAGAATACCCAAAATTACTCCATGATATAAGGTCATTGTCACTGGATATCTGAGACCCCAGAGAGCGCACTACCCACACATGACAAATGTCGTTCATGGATAGGGCCACCCTATTTACCAGATAGTCCAAGTGAGGATCACAAGGAATCCTGTTTCGAATCTTATGATAAACGATAAGCGACCACCTTACTTGATCGCATTCTTGATCCTTAAATGATTTTTTGAATGGTGTTTTTGTGTGATGTCTTAAATGGTGTTTTTACCACTACGTAAAAGTAATAAACAGGAAAATAGCTACTTTTCAGAAGACCAAAAAAGGGATTTACATTTTACTTATACTTTTTTATTTATGAGCCTTTTTACTTTTCTGAGGTTCTAAATTTATTTTTAAATATATTTTTATTTTTTTTTTTGCAAATATACTTGTGGTAAATAAATTAAACCAAGGATTTTTCACATTTGTCACTTATGCAAGGTGGTGAGGATGTAAGGAGGCACACTAGACCAGATTTTCATGTTCAGGCATTTTGTTCAAGCCTATCCCAAAGAAAAGTGATGAGAACAGAATCACAAAAAATCAAGTTGAAGTGGAACATAAGATTCTTGGGCATACAGACGTTTGTTATAGCAGTACTTAAAAGTGAATAAAAGCACACTGAGTGTGAAAAATGATGAAAGACTCAGTCAGCATCCCACAATATGAAGATTAGAATATTAAGATGTACAGGGGGCTTTAGTTAAGTATTTTATCTTGGCATTTCTGTACAACCATGAAAGCAAGACTGTAGAAGATCATAAACCAAATGGGTAATAAGAAAGAAAAAAATACCTCAGAATGATGTGCTGTATGATCTGCTGTACCATTATTTGTTCTTTTTTTCTACTTCAGAGTTTACTTGTGAAATGGTTCTTAATTCCTTCATGACCCATTATCACATATAACGTTTATTGAAGTACATATATTCAAAGGTAAAATTCAATTGATAATATTAATACAAAAAGTAAACATGACGAAAACTGAAAAATAAATTAAATAAATAATATTGAAAAATATATAAATAAAAAAAACCTACAATTAAAACTACCCCGAGAGGGTCTTACGTTCAGCACTTGATAACTATTTACCGTTCCTTTACCAACAGTTACACAAGAAATTAATCTGGCCAGGATCATGCTCAACTGCCAGATTTTTTCTCCAAGCCATTAACACGTATCCTTCTTCCCAGGAATATGCAACAATAAATAAAATGTTTTATTTTTGCCAAATTTCTTTCCCCCATAATGTAATTTAATCACATTTTAAAATGCCATTCTATACAACCCTAATGTTTTTTAATGTTCTTAAGAATGAGGTAATGATATTTCAATTGTGTATCACTGGTGCATGGTGTGAAAGACTTTGGAAACTTGATAGTGTTTGGTATGCGGGAACCCCTGTGTAGGCAACTATTATATAAATAGCCACATATTGTATAAATTAGAGACAAATAAAAAATTCAAATACAACATTCAACGAAGAGATTGTGGAATATTTTCTTCTTAAAACTGACCCAATAGCAGTTGATAGGCCTTCATCATCACTGTTACTACAACAGTGACCACGGTATTCTCTAAAAAGGATAGGGGAAAATTGAAAATTTCAACAAGACTGCAAGGGGTGTAAACAGAAAAAAAATCTGGGAAAATACCATAAAATCAAATTAAAAAAAATTGTGGCATATTGCCCTACTTGTCCCAGAGAATCCTTTTATTTTTTACAATGTTTTAAGGAAAACAGCAAATAATTATTATTTTATCTTTATATTTGAATAAAATAGAAAAATAAAAAATTGTAAATAAAATGTTTTTTTGTTTATTGTTGAAATCAATAAATAATTGTTTTGTTTCTAACCAAATATTATTAGTGGATTCATTATATATTTTTATTAAAATTTGTTGTTTAACTTTATTATTGAAAAAAACAAAATCAACAGACAAAGAGTATCATATTGGGGTTATAAATATAATGAAATATCAAAGTCAAGTTTGGCATAAACAAGTTTATTCATTTGTAATAATGATAAACAGTGCTTCTAAGCATCAGGCAGGCGGCCATTACATACAACAGAACAAAGAACAGAGTACAAGAAGAAGGAGGGGGATACAATGCCATCTCGATCTTATGATCTTTACAAACAAGTTAAATTTGATTTATTTCCAACACTCTCCCATAAATCAAATTTATCACAGGCAACATTTATTTATAATTCACCAATCCAATTAACTTTACACATTTTTCATGTTGCAGTTTATTTAAAGGTTTTGTAAGGAAGTCCGCTGTCATATCTTCACTGGGAACATAGCTGACAGCGATGTTATTGTTTGAAACATGCTCTCGGACAAAATGATGTTTAATGTCAATGTGTTTTGAGCGTTGATTCACAATGTCATTTTTTGTTAAATTGATGGCACTTGTATTGTCACAGTGAACTGTTATGGCATTCTTCACTACATCGGGATCAATTTCAAAAATCAAATTTTTCAACCAAATTGCTTGAACTCTTTGAATTTATCAAAGGCTTCATATTTGTTTTTCATTAGATAACAAAATGTTTTTCTTGTAAAATCATCAGTGAACGTAATAAGATAGCGATGCCCACCCCACCTAGGAACAGATGTGGGCCCAACAATATCTGAATGAATAAGTTGAAGTTTTCTTGTAGAGCTGATACCCTTAAATTTTCTAAATGGTTCTCTACATTGTTTTCCCTTAATACATGCGATACAGTCAATATCTTTGTTGTCACTAAAGTTTATACCTACTGATAATTTCTTCTGCAAAATTGACATATATTTTCTATTAAGGTGGCCTAATCTCCGATGCCATAACTCTCTGGGTAATTTTTCAGTATGTTTAGTTTTATCTGCTAAGTTTACCTTCTCAACATTTTGATCTAGTTTGTAAATACCATCAACATTGCTTCCAGTGACTAAGATATCACCTTTCACTTCACAATCCTGACAGACTATACACTTTTCAGCATCAAACAATACTTTGAAGCCCTTTTCAGCAATCTTGCTGACTGACATTAAATTAGCAGATAAATTCGGCACATAAAGAACATTAGAAATGGTCACCTCACTGCTTAATTCAATATTTCCTACGCCTTTTGATGTTAATTTATCATTATTAGCAACAGAGATTTCTTGACTGCTTTCCTTGATGTCCTTAGCCATGATTTATTCCTGGACATATGGGATGTAGCTCCAGAATCTATAATCCAGTCTTTAGTGTCACTTGGAGCAGTGGATGAGGCAGCAAACAATGTAGTGTTTCTATTATGTTCGTTTTTATTCCATTTTTTCTCATTTCTAGACTCATTACTTTTATGACCTCTTTTGTTACAATTTCTGCAAACTACTTTGTCTCTGCATTCTTTTGCCTTATGTCCTTTTTTATTGCATTTGAAACAGGTAATAGTACTTACGTTATTCTTGTTGTTTGATGTTAGTGCAGATTCTTCACCAGAGGTATTTTTCGACACTTTTTGTATTAACATTGATCTAATATGGTCAAATGTTGTTTTGGCAACCTATAATCATAGGTTCATAATCCTCTGTGAGACCGTTGAGCATCAGTACTCATATAAATTCATCATCTAAACCAGCATCTATTGCAGCTAGTTTTTGGGATATTGAGAGAATTTCATTTATATACTCTTCCATACAACTGAAATTCACCAATTGGATCTTGAATAATTGCCTGAGCAAAGATAATCTCCTAGTGAGCCCTTTATCTTCATAGGTTCCTTTTAGTTTATCCCATACATCCTTGGCTGATTTGCATGGTTGTACCATGGGGAACAATAACTCATCTATCAAGAGACAAATTTTTGATTTTTCCTTGGAGTCCTTTTTTCTGTCCTCTTCTGTTCCCATAACAACTTCCCATAAATCTTCGGCCATTAAAAGCATTTCGATACTAAATTTCCAATTATTGTAATTTTCTCGTCCGGTTAACTTCTTAATTCCTGGCCAATTTATGGAGTTCTCCATTTTTCTTTATTCTTAATAAGAATTCTCGCGAAAAAACACACAAAAAAAAAAGGTTAACAAAGAAGATCGTAACTCACAATTCACTAAACTCAAAACAAACTGTTTTTAGAAAAAAAACACTAACTTTGCCATTCAAACTGACTATGATTTTCATTTACTGGGCCCATAACCATTGTTGGGATTATAAATATAATGAAATATCAAAGCCAAGTTTGGCATAAACAAGTTTATTCATTTATAGTGATAAACAGTGCTTCTAAGCATCATGCAGGCGGCCATTACATACAACAGAACAAAGAACAGAGTACACGAAGATGGAGGGGGATACAATGCCATCTCGATCTTATGATCTTTACAAACAAGTTAAATTTGATTTATTTCCAACATATCAGACATTTGTTTGGTGCCCAAACGGTTCGTAACCACTGGAATTAGTCAATCCCGGGGTAGAAGGAATGTTTTTCCCTGAGTGGTACGAAGGACTGCCCGAGAACTATAGGGAAGGCCCATTTAGCCACCAGTTGGTACAACATACCACTTTGACACAATGCATGCAAGGATCAAGTACTCACTTTATAGAAATTGTGTGTGCCACGAGAGGGGTTATCTCTACCCCAGAATTGCTACGGCAGATGTAACTAAATAAAAAAAAATTTATCTGCCACAGCAGGGCTCAAACCCATGCCGAGGATTTAGGAATCATGTGCCTTACCCTCTGAACAACCCCACTCCCTCCCAAAAAGAAAATAATAAATAAAATATATGTATTGCAGAATTTTCATATTTTAGATTTAAATGAAATTAAAAATTTTGTTCTCTATATATTTTTAAGTTTCTTGATTTTATTTTAATAGATGAACTTTTAGGAATTGTGAGTGAAAATAAAAATTCCCATGCTCGAAATACAATTTACTTCAAAAATGTTTAATACAAATTACACATCTACACTGAAAATTCAAAAGATAAATATTTATTCATACACACACAAAAAAATAAAATAAAAAGTGGATTGATCAATGTTTACGAAATGTCTGAATCCCCAAAACCTTATATGTAATACATTTGATCATAATAAAAATAACAAAAATAAAATAATATGATTAACAAAAATTAAAAATTGACAAGTTTTTTAAATACTTTTTTTGATGTCTTCTTTCTTCGAATACTTTCTGTATCCCCTACTATTTTTCATTATCTTGAAGAAAATCGCAGCAGTAAAGCTTATATTTACAAAAACTGATAGCACCACCGTTAACTCCGATCTTGAGTTTAGACAAGTTTTTACCTGACTACTGCCTGATTAAGATTGACTCTTCCTGCAAGGGTACGCACATCTACTGTTAATTATGGAAAAGTAGTCCATTATTATTTACCACTTTCTCACTCTTTGAGTTTTTGTCCATTCATCCTCACAATTTATTCACTCATGCAAAATTCGATAAATTTTAATTTATGTTGGATTTTGCATTTATTAATTAATTCTGAAATTAGTTTATACAAAATTTAGTCCTCTTTTGTATCACTTCTAACATTATACACAGGCATTGGTTCACTGCTTCTTTGACTCTATTAATTATTCTCAATCAGTAAATTCAAAGTAAATTCATATACACATTATTATATATGAAGATGATATATTTACTCAAAAACAAAATACAAATATGTTCTAATTTAAATTATATTGAATGTTTCAATCACATTTCCATAAACGAAACCAACTAGATCAATTTCCACTTTTAACTCTTACTTTATTATTATGAAAATTAAATATACACAAATTTTACAATATGTACATCAAGAAATAAAATAAAAATAAGTTAGTAGAGGAAAAGAAGCAGCAAATAAAATTAATTAGTAATAGATAAAAATATATCGAACTTTTAATGCACAAAACATGCATGGACATAGAAGGTAATGAAAATCAATACAGAGAAAACTAGATATACTATCTTTAGCCTCTCTCCATACAAGCCAGCAAACCTGAACCTTAAGCTAAACCTAACAAGTATCAGCATAGGAATAGTTTTGGACCCCCTGCCTCACTTGGAAAAACATACAGAAAGATGCATAGTCAAAGCTACCAAAAGAATAGCCCTTTTAAAGAAGATCGTAAGTTCCAATTGGGGAGCGGACTACCAGATGCTAAAATCTCTCTATGCTGGGTACGTCCGACCTGTGATTGAATATGAAATTAGCAGTTGGAGGTTAGCAGCACCGTCAAACTTCAATAAAATAATTGTAGTTCAGAACCAGCGACTCAGAACACTACAGAAGTGATCCACTTCTCCAATCCACTCCAATCAATAGAATAGAAACCATCGTAGAAATACCCTCTATATAAGACCGGAGAGATGTAAAGCTTTTAAATTTCAATTCAAAAGCTAGAAATATTCCGGACCATCCACTGCAAAACAGCATTCAGGAAAGAAACCCAAATAGAATTAAATACACCAGCCCAGTTCACAAAATAAATAGCCTTATTTCAAAATTCAATCTCTCCACTGTTAAGCTTGAGTCTGTTAAGTCAGTTGACATATCACCCCCATGGGATTTCCCTCCTAAGCCCCAGATATTCCTAGCAGTTCCAGGTATAAAACAACAGAAGCCGCTTGAACCTGAATTAATGAGATCTCTCTCCCTGAAGATGCTTAATGAAAGATACCCCTCAACTCTTGGATCCGGATATACGCCAATGGATCAGCGGAAGGTACCACCGCTAATGGGAGAGCGGGAATACATATAGAATTCCCGAGTCGAAGCACCTAGACAAGAGCAATCCCAGCTGGTTCAGTATGCACTAACTTTAAAGTAGAGCAGGAAGTAAGAGGGTTGCAGAATAATGAGGTGAATAAAAAGGGATCCAAACTCGAAAATAGTGTTCATGTCGGATGCCGCATCGTTGCTGCAGACCCTCAAGTCCAAATGGAAACTAGGACTCCACACTCTTGCAGAGGAAGTTGAAAAACTCGAATTCCAGAATATCAGGAGACTATCTCACTGAAAAGTAGCCATTTGCCAAATAGGAAAGGATGCCCACCCACACCATGACCCAGATGATCTCTACTACAATATGAGCAGGAGGGAGCATGTTGTGCTCTTTGGACTTAGGATGGTCACAACAGAATGAAGGCTCACCTCTACAAAAAATTCAACATTGGAGCCCTCTTTGTGGATGTAGAACAGGGGATCAAACCACAAAGCACATTCTGCTGACATGCTCTGAGCTGGAGGACATCAGGAGGCAGATTTTGCCAAGCCCCACTGACTTGGTGACGAAGTTCTACGGTAGCATGGGAGATCTCAAGAAGATTGTTGAGTTCACAACTTTAGTCGCAGACATGAATATGTAAGGGAAGTTCGAAGAAAGGCTCAAATAGAAATATAACTAATTAGAAATATATCCACCAAGTTTCATCAAAGTCAGCAGAATCATTCTTAACTACTGGATGACCCTTCCCTAAGGAATTCTAACCTAAGGAATCGTTAGTCATCCTATACTAACCATATGTACCAAGTTTCATTTAAATTGGCCGACTCTAATGTGCAGATGAACAAACTTTTGTCTTTTTTTTTTTATACCTTAACTATACAGAAATAAAAAGAAATTGTTATATTCATGAATGTATTGGCATCAAGATTGAAATAAGATATGCACGCCTTTTTTCCTCTCTATTCTATCTAATAAACAAGACATTTTGTTGCATTATATCCCTATACATTATTGCATGTATTATTATGAATGAAACAGCAGTTCAGCAATCTTTGCTTTCAACTGTTCTCTTCTTCCTCTGTTTTATCAGAGGTTGCTTTGGAATAGCATTGGCATAGAACCTATCAATTTTTTTTCCATTGTACTTTCCACAAAAACTTGGCAAGATAAGATAATAAAAATTACATTTAAAGTCAAGAGACAAACAGAAGACTGTTTCAATCCCCAATGTGTAGATTCATTTCCCATAGCTGTCATATCTGCAAATCCATAATAATGTGAAAAATTGATGGAAATGGAACTTCTTTCATCATTATTAAAAAATATTAACAACACTATAACTTTAGGTTGATCACAGCTGTCTATAAGAGAGGAACAGACCCTTTAGGGCTCTTAACTTATTTGATTAGCCTTACTAGGCAGGGTTACTTTTCTGTGTGCTGTGGGTAAATAGACATTTAGTATCACTAAATCATTAGAGATCTTGATAAGGATCTAAGTATAAGAAAATCAAAAGCCTATCCTTCATCATGGCAGCCTAACTGAAACAGTGATGTTGTTATAACTATAGTAGGAAAATAAAAACAAACAAAATTAATAAATATTCTATAAAAAATTAAAATATAATAAAAACATGACTTTTATCTTTTGACAGAGACAATACATGCCAAATTCAGTTATTCATTTACTACCGTGATTATCATATTGACCTTAGTTATACAATTATACTCATGAGGCTGAGTAGATCCAAACAAATTTTAAGGATCCAGTGAAAGGGAAGGAAACAAAGCTGCTACTGCAGCCCAGCGCAATATAAAATAAACAAACAAAACGATATTTTTATAAATTATTGTAATTAAATTAGTTAATTGTAATACCTAAATCCCTCAACTATGTCTAAATTTTTATTCTCCTATCTCTCCTACGAAATAATTCGCTGTAAATTACTTATCATCTTCAGTTCAAATATTCCACATTTCTTTGCTAATAGCTTGCTAGATTACACAAAACAATTCTACAGTTCAATGGAATAAATTTCTAACATAACATTCAATGTGTCTGTAAATTAATTGATCCTAACAAGATCTTTATGGATCTTAAAGCATCCAAACTTGCTTTAATACCAAGTTTTTTTTTAGGTCCTGCAGTTTTCGGGCCTGATAATGTTTCCATGACTTGTCCCCATTGTAATGTGAGGATTACTACAGTTACGTCTAGAACACATAAGACTTGCACACATCTGTGCTGTTGCTGCATGTTTTTTAGTGCGTAAGTGTTATATAATGTATGGTATATAATTCAATATAATGTTATGGTTTTTGTTATATTATCAAAATTAAATATTACAGCAGTAGTTTTTGTAAATATATAAATCTGAGAAATATCATCATATTTAATCATAGTTAGCAACTTTAATTGATATATAATGAGTATGGTACACGCCATGAATAAACAGTTGCCAAATATCATTATACTAATTCTAAAGGAAACACGATTTTAGATCCTTTCATATGTGATAAGTAACTGAGATAAATTTTTTTTTTAGTTTTATAAGTTGCTAGAGTGAGCACTGACAATCACAGTGCTTACAGTAGTTAAATATTCAATAATATCCCATGATACTGGAGTTATACTTTTTTCTTTTCAAGTTTCTCCCTTCTAAATTCCCTTCTGCTTGGAGTCAACTAATATTATTTGTAATACATTTAATTTAAGAAATAAATTTTACTATTTCTGTAATTCGAATGTAAAAATGAGATGTGCTAATACTTTTTTTTTTGTAGAAGCCACCTATATATTAAAGTAAAACTTTTGCAGAATTTTATGTTGTTTTTTTTGTAAGAGAAGGTTGTAAAATTATCTTTTTAATGGTTCCATAAATATAATGTATAATAAAATTCATATTTTCCAGTCATTTTTATCCATCAAATATACTTGTATCTTATTTCTTTACTTATTTAAAAATACCTTTAATTAATTTATTTGTCTAATTAATTGATGTGGATAAATATTTTTTTACTTTACTATCAATTTCTTAGGATAAATTATTTTAAACTATTTCATATGATAAACTTATTCCACTTATGGATAATTATGCTAAACTAATTTGAATAGTACGGCTTAGTTCATATTTTTATCCATTATGATAAAATTGCTGCTAAATTTTGATAATGACACTCTATTGATTAATAACCAAAATACTTTCATTTTCAGAATCTGTACATTGTGTTCTTGTGTCCCATATTGCTGCTGTGATCCTGAAAGTGTAGAACATACTTGCCCTAATTGTTCAGCAAGGCTCGGTGTCTACTATAGTTAAATGGATATTATGATCATTGTTATTTACAGATTATATTACACTTTATATTTTATTTCAACAATTGATTCCATTATTGTATAATGTAATACCATTTATTTTTCTGCAAATACTTTAGCAGGAAATGTTGTTGGTTTATATTTAAGAGTTATTTTAATATCTATGTATATTTGTATGTATTGTACGTATGTATCTATTAAATTTTACTGTAGAGGTCATTTATCATAATTAAATAACTGTTAATCCAAATTATATTTGAAAACTTTGCTCCTAATAATTGTTAAATATGAAATTATTATTTTTGATCTAGTAAATATTACTATTTATGAAATATTATCATTATATGTCCAAATAAATTTATAGAAGCATTTAGAAAAACACCAGTCTTTCATTTGTGGTACATGATTTGTGTGTTGTTTCAATATAATTAATATCTGCCTGTGGTAAATATCAAAATCATAAATTCTGGATTTTATTTTTCAATTTTTTTTTACCCTTTACTAATTGACATATATAATTCTTAAATATACCATTTCACTTTAAACATTTCTTCAATAGATTTATGCAAGTAAGAGGAATGAACATGCAATTAATCAACCTGTGATAGTTATGAAGTATGAAATGGAATGAATGTGTTCTGGCAGAGCAAACCAGTGATCACTGGATTAGATCTTATTCAACAGACATGCACTCTATGGACTGTGACAGGAACAGGAAGTTTGGTCTGTCTTGTAAGAATCCACAAAATTATAATATTTGAGTCACCAGTTCTCTTTCTGTTTTGTTTTTAGCATTATTTAATTGTTTGCTATAATTATTTCCTCTCAATACATTATATTTATTCATTTATTATTCATTGCAAATATTACCTAAGGCTTGATTTTTTTCTAAAATTACATAATATTGAAATATGAAATGACAGTCTGAAATTAACTTCAATGCTAAATTTGCTTGATTTTGATTATTTTTAAAAGATTATAGAAACAAATTATTAAGTCACTCATATCACAGTTAATAATTAACCAGTTGATGTTTTGCCTATCGAAGCATAATCAGGTTTACAAAATTACTGTTAAATTACATAATTAAATAAAAGCCTTGAATAAAAGCAAAATAACACTTAAACATTTTTTATAGATTTATTCCAAAGATATTTTTTACCGATTGTCGGGTATCTGTAAAATGACACCTGTTTCTTTATAAATAGAATGGCTCATGCTGTCCTCGTGAAAGGATGATATGTACCCAGATGACTGTTGCAAGCTGGGCAATGATGACGAGCTTCTCTTAGAGCAGGTATGAAGTAAGGAATAACACAACAAGGCCAGCAGCTAAAATTATTTTCTAAAATAAATTGAAGTTAAAGATTTGTTTATTTATAAGTAAAATGATGAAAAATTGAAAGAAAAACACAATAACCTACCAGAGAAGGAAAGATAAAATAGCAAAAAGATGAGTTGTATAGCAATACTGCGTGTTGACATTTGTAAGTACCATTGCATTACATGACATGCAATAAGCTAATTGTGGTCTGTAACCCCACATATCTGAAATTAAAAATGAATTAATGAAGCACGATTAAGACTTAATAGCAAAGATACCCGAGTTCGGATTGTTAAAAGACTTTTTATCTGCTGTGAAATGATCAAGTCTCTCAGATCAAATCCGACGTATAATATCTGTAGATCAATGTGCAATGTACTTATAGTGTGGTCAATAATTTATATAATTAGTGATGTGTAATATTATGATATATGCATGCAGTATTAATGTTACTGAGTTAACTGTTTCATTTTAGACTGCTTATAAACATTATGACATGGCCTAAAATAATTGGGTAAAAAGAATAGGAATCACTTTTTACAAGATATGAGAACTATTAATGAGAATTAGTTACAAACATTTTTAAAATGTAAAAAGATTTTAATAGATGATGACAGTCTAAGTGTTGCAGTTGGTGAAGTGTTTTCTATTCTAAAAAGTTGAGAAACAGTTCAAGGGGAAAATTTTAAAGGAATGGGGTCTGCATGAGGATAAATAAAGAAACAATGGAAAGGTAAGAAAAACAAATTAAGGTTTTGAGAAATTACATATAGCTGATCATCATGTCATGGACAAAAGTGTATAAATAAATAAGTGCAAAACTGTTTATTTTAGAGTTATTTTATTACATTAATTTTATGCAAAAAAATTAATTTTTTAAAATCAATTCTACTTGGCAGTATATCACTTGCTCTATTACATACTATCATTGCCTTTGAGTATGACAGCTTATATTATTTTTCAATAAAAACATTTATAAAACTGAAACTAATTACACAGGTATTATTAAAAAAAACACCTCAATATGATGAAAGTTTAATTTTTTACGCATTCTTTATTTCTTTTTGAAAAGTTGCGATTTTGACAGTAACATGGTTTCACACTTTTGCTAAAGATATACCTCTACAAGCATATTGCCATCCCAGTGTCAATATTATAATATATAATATTAACTAAAATATAAGTTTTCCCAGGACAGTATTTTTAGAAATGTAAAAAGTTTTTTAACATTGCCTTTGAATCCAGATGAGGGCATAATAACTTTGCTAAATTTTCACAAAGGAGATGTTCTGTCCACCAGGCTGTACGTTACACAGTAGTAAAAATAACTAAAATATCAAGTGATTATTCAAAATAATAATCAAATAATTCGAAAACTAAATTTCTCGGAGTATTCATTTTGCCAATTTGAAGGATAATTAAATTTGTGCATTGAAATTTGCATCCAAAACTGTATGGAAGTTTTATCAAAATCGTTTGAGCCGTTTTGGCGCAACAGTGTATAGAAAAACACGTTTTACGGCTATTGCGCAGCCACTATAGTGCACATGGTGCTCGATTCGGTACACAGGCATCAGGGGCCAGATTTGGTTTTAGCACTCTGAAAAACCTCTACATTCAAATTTTCGGACAAATCTAAAAATGAATTTTTTTCCAATAAATTTTTAGATTAATATTAATATATCTAATAAATAGTAATATATTTATTAATATATCTAATAAATTATAGATTTATTAAGATTAAAAAAAAATGCTCATAAGTCAAGAAACGTTTAAACGATTCAAACCAAATTTGGATCGTCTGTAAAGATTCTTAATCTACGCAATTTGCTTTATTCCTTAACCTCAATTTTGTTTTTATTTTACTATCGAATTTTTTCGCACAGACTTTCTAAGATAATACAACGAAAAGATGAAAGAAACTTCCCTCTTTCTAAAAAAGCCTAAGAACGTCGATATCGGCTAACACAGGCGTCGATTTGGTACACAGGCAAGACGTGTCTAAACACTATAAAACAAAAAGAAAAGTAACAAGATATGTCCACTCGTTCAAGAGATAGTCGTGGAAAAGACAGAAACAAAGAAACAGAGATTTCCCTGCCCAAACGGCAAATAATCAGTACAAAAAAAAAAACTGCTTTCCTATTAATATATAGATTTTATAAAACAGTTCCAAATGACTATAATATTTGTATCAGGAATTCTTAGTAAATTCAAGAAGTTATTTTATTACACATTTACTACTACTATTTTGTTAAAGCATTTTATTTTCATAAGAAATTCCAAGTATTTTAAGGATTACTCTTGCTGTTTATGTTATATTAAAATTCATTTTTTTTGCAATAAATTACATCATTAAAAAATTAAACTTGAAAATAATTTAACTTATACTATTAGAATTAAAAGAACTATTTTATGAAAAACGTATTCATTTAAAAAAATTAAAATAAAGATATTATATGCCTTAATACTATGATTAATATTATTGTACACATTTTTATCCCACAAAAATTATTTAGAAATTTTTTTATAACAAAAAATGTAAATTATATTTTTAAATGAATTTGAATAACTGAATAAAAAATGATGGATCTTACTTTCCGAATTAAATACTAGAACAGGCTGATCCCTGTCTAGATATCTTAAACCAAATGTTTGTTCATAGGTCGGAGGAGGGGAGGGATGAATTATTGGTAGCAGGTCAATAGCTGGTATAGTTGGAGGCAGAGAAGTATAGGAAGGTGGTGGGCCATTCTGAACCATACAAGGCTGGTTCTCTGTAACACTATTCATGTCTTCTGCTGTTATCTGAAATGTGATCATAGTTATTTAATTCTGTGTAGAAGTGATCCACCGCAAGGTTTATATCTGCCAATGTTTTCTTGTCAATCCTTTGTATATTAATAACAACAATTGGATTACTGTATCATTGTTTATGGGTCATTGATATAGTTTTGATTAATGAGAGCAAGGAGTAATGCACAATGGAAACAATCATGATGGATAAAGAAATTTTTAAAATAAAAAATATATTTTTTATTATAAAAATTTCTTTATTTATATATAAATATATATTAATAATGAATAATATTTATATTTATATGAAATTAAATGAAAGATAAGATAAATAATAAAAAATTAAATAAAGGAATAACAAAGGAGAATATAAAAATGATAGGAAGAACCCATATTATTACAATGGGCTTTAAATGAGTTCATTTTTGTTGATTTTCTAAGTTTTCAATTAATATATTTATTTATTTGATTACATTTTTAGGCGCTGTGTACAATAGCATAGATTAGATCGGATTTACATTATATGAGTCTAAATAGATTATTCTGCTTCAAAAACTGGAACAAATTCTTCAAATATTAAGGCAGTATGGCTTCGCAGTAGTCCCGGAGAGATAGTGTGGATCTCGAAGAGAGTAACTGCGAACAGTGTTATAAGATGGGCTCTGTTGTTAAAGTACTGTTGCAGCTGCGACAAATCAGTGGAGGATTACCTTCAAGGGGGTGTCCATGGGTCAGCCTGCTGTGTCCTATCCTGAGGCGAGTTATAGTAGTTTGCTCTTGGCAGTTTCCTAGTAATTATGGCAAAGGTCGAGACATAGATATTCTTCAATTTGTTGATGCTCAGAACATTTCTTAGTGCCGACTAATGTTCTATAGATACCATAGAAAAAAATTGGCTCAAAAATTTCAACATATAAGTTTGAAGAACTTAAAAACATTACTTTGCTTATGAAGGCTTATTTATATCCCACTTAAGACTGAGCAAATAAAAATACTTCCTTTATTATGAAAGTTCACCATCATTCATTTATCCCAGAAATTCTTCAGTTAAAATCTTCTGTCCATTCCATCACATATTAGTTTTTCATTTTTTTATTATTTATTTTATCTTTTATTTTATTGTAAATAAATATAGATTTATTATTAATATTTTTTTATTTTTAAAATTTCTTTATTCATCATGTTTGTTTCCATTTTGTATTATTCCTTGTTTTTATTAATCTAAGTTTTATTTCTCAGTGCCAACTAATGTTCCATAGACACCATAGCACCTATTCTTGCCCATCAGATTTATATGCTAAACTGGTAAAAAATAGACATAGTGTCCGGTACCTTCCAGGTACAGATATTATTCCTATTAAAATAAAATAGATTATATTTATATTTATATATATTAATAGGTTAAATTATACATAAATTATTCTAATCAAAATAATCATTCGATAAAAAAAATATTTAAATAAAAAATAATAATTTAAATAAAAAGTACTGGAAAAAAAATTATTTGAATGAGAAACCATCTGCGTTATAATATTTTCTTGTAGCAGAAAATGCCATATAATGAGATACTTGATAAATATGAGATACCCCTATATTTCCTCTATATTCATTATATTCATTAGTTACTTACCAATTGCTTCATAAGTAATCAGTAATCACTAGCTCCTAGCTAGTGATCATTGAGGCACTTCGCAGGCAAAATGTTTCCCAGTTGGAGCCCTACTCAGACCATTCCAATTATTCAATATGCGTTTAATGGAAATTTTTGTACCTTATGTTTGACGGCTGATTTGGCAGACAAGGTAAGTTGTTTTTAAAAATGATTTTTACTATTTATAATCAGCTTTTCATATAGTTGATTTGTCACTAGTCACTAGTCCTAAAGTTTCTAATTTTATGGGATTAATTTACCTTGTAATAAAAAAAAAGTGGCTGATTTGGCAGACAAGGTAAGTTGTTTTTGAGAATGATTTTCACTATTTATAATCAGCTTCTTATATAGTTTATTTGTCACTAATCACTAATCCTAAACTTTCTAAATTTATGGAATAATTTATCTTGTAAAAAAAACGGCTGTGCCTAATGAGGCACAACAGGATTTTTTCCTTTTATCAATATTTTTCTTGATATTAATTTTTTGGTTTTTAAGATTTATAGATTTAACAATTACTTTATATATTTTTTCTAATAACTCTGAAAATAAAGATATCTAGTTGGTTAGATAGACTATCTCCAATCATAAATGCCAAATTTAGGCAAGATTGATAAAGGAACAAATAGATAATCAAAACTGTAAAGAAGCATTTTTATCCTTTTTATTGTAAAATAAACATATAAAACACTGCCTCTTATTTTTTAGAAAATTTTCGATTATACTGTTGTAAACACTTTTGCAATACAATTCTTTAATATGATCGTTACCGTTTCAATAGACTATTAAAAGTAAAAAAGAAAAATTGGTAAATGTTATATTGTGGGATACCCAACACAATTTTACAAAAAGTTTCTCTTGATAGGGCACTTTCTCCTATTCAACATTATTTTAAAGGAGGGAAATAGAAATAAATTTTCATTTCCAATTTTTTTGATTAACAATCTATAAACCTATTTATATAATTTATATTATATTACATAATTGTTACTTCTCAAATTTTATTAATCATTGAAGATTTATTTTAAACTCACTTTAAGTTCCACTCTCTTCTCAAATAGATCATCTTTTAATCTATTAGTTCTAGGATTATTAGTAATACTTGCAAAATCAAAGAGTCTTTCAACTGGTGCTGATGATGGTAATGGTGTATTAATCGTAACAAACACTTCCTAATATATTTATAATTATAATTATACTCACATCCTTAACAGGATTGCCACATTTCTAGCTCTGCTCTGGACTCCACATTTCTTGTGGAGTAGATGACTCGTCCATCGCTCTGAAATCGGAGTTTCTAGATTGTTTACATCATGTGGCAAGTCCTCTTCAATATTCATTTCTGTTATTGGGACATGTTTGAATTGCGAAAGTACCTCATTTTATCGGCATGTATCAACACAATGTAACCACTTTTTAATGAATTTTTGATGTTATAAAGCAACTGGCTACATTTTGGGATTGTGAATACGTGAAATTATAAAACTCATCAAACTGTGTAATGAGACAATTTAAAAGACCCTATGCAATGAGTTGCAATATCTCCAGTCTTTCTGAAGCAGCAAGTATATCTTTCTTCTCAAAACAAGAAGCAAGGGAGCATCATTTCATAATAAACCTTTATATCACCCAGCAAAATATAAATGGCTTGTGCTAACGCCTCTGAACAGATCAGAAATGTCAAAAAATTCATTTCCATTTAATATTTCTTCCAATGATAAAGATCTTAGAGATCAGAACACTTCTTTTTCATGGTTAGTAATTGTTTTAAAATGTCATATAGATAATTCAATATAGTTGCTCTCTTCTTATTAAAAACAATTTCGATTGTTTTATTCTATAGCTCATAGGAAGGTCTCGATTACATAATAATGGAATTTCATATCGAAGAAATCTGTAAAGCTAAAATAAATCGTTACACAATCTTATAAAATAAAAATCGTTACACTTTCAAAAGTACTTTTTTCTTTGAAAAGTATTCAAATCTTCATGGGCGTAGGCAGAGGGGAGGCAGGGGGAGGCCGTGGCTTCCCTCTAAAGATTGTGGAAACACAAAAATAATTAAAATACAAGAGGAAAAAAAATAATTTAATTTTAAGAAAAAAAAATGGGATTAGAGACTATTTTTACTTCCAAGCACGTACATAATTTTCAAAGTAATTAATCTATGTACTTATGTAATAGTTTATCGACATGTAATAGTAGCTTATTGTAATAGTTAGTTGATCGACATCAATCTGCCCTATTGCCTTCCACGTCATTGGCAATCATGTGAATAAGTATCTATTTTGAATATGGTACGACGTATACAAGATGAGACCACAACAAAGATAATAGGTAATTGTCGCACATTCTGGATCCTCCTAGGAGTAGTGTGAGAATTCTACTCTCTGAATACGTTAAGAGAGTAGAAGCGGCAAGCCTTAGGAGACAGACGACAACAACCCCCACTCTTGTAGTTGCTATCGTATAGACATTGACGGGACCGACTTACAAAAGGTCAATTAGTTCTAATTATGTTTATGTTGCTTGAACCTAAGCCAGTAAATAAACAAATTTGCCACTTCAATAGACCTGTACGAGCTGCGCAGTATCCAAAACCACAGAAATGTTGGCACTATTGCCAGTTATACAACTATGTTACACTATCATCAGCTACATCAAAACCCACTTTGGTAGCAACGTCTGGGTTGTTTTCGTTGGTTATCCAGAGGATGCCGTTAATAAAAGCACCAAAAATGATGAATGACTCTGACGCTCTGCTTCTCACTTCTACTATAATATAATACAGGAATCCAACATCATCGAACTACCTCAGGAAAAAGTATTGGCCAATGAAAACAAAAAGATGCCCCTAATCACACTTCTTCACGATTCTATTGAGGAGAAGGGTATTCAAGTGAAAGCTGTGGAAGAAGGCGCAGATCGCAACATATTTGACATGGCATTATCCAAATGCGCCTAACTTTTGATCTTGTGATTTTAATAGGAGAAGATGTCGATCTTCTTCCCCTCAATGGTTTAGGCTCAGGTGCTACTCACATCTACTTCCAGTAGAGTAGTAGAGGTAAAGCCAGAAATTGCCACTAAACTCTCAGCCATCTACCCGCTTAACACTCACCAGGAATAGTTCGTTTTATTCATGAGTTCAGCAAGTGTGACACTATTTCGGCTCCTTTTGGCCATGGTAAAACCAAGTTGACTAACATATTAAACTAAAATTCCCATTTTGTGGAACTGGTTGAACTTTTTCTGCATCCAGACACAAGTAAGGAGGCCATAGGAAATTCTGGGGGAAGTGTTTTTTCTAGCTTTGTATGGGGGTGATTTCTTAGCAGCCACATTTAATAGCCTCCTCTACGTGCTGCTCGTTAAATTTGCAGCTAACTTCAAAAGTAATGTTGCTCGCTTGCCGGCAATAGGATGCAGCACACCACCGTGCTAACAGAACTTACCACCAAGTTCAAAAGTGGTTGATAGTTGAAAAAATCTTACATATTGTGGGTGGAAGCTCGATGATAAGGAGCTTACTCCCATCACCCTGAATTCTATTCCTCAGATCCTGCTGCAAGTGCAAAAAAGGGCTGAAACACACAATCTTTTGTCGATTCTGCGCGGAATAATTATATAAAAATGTCCGGTCTCTTCAACTAGACGATTCTGATTATAAGGAAGACATCTCCACGCCTACATTGAATGAACGGCAAGACGTGCCTTCACATACTGTTGATCTTGAGAATTCCTCCAATGAACTTGTACTTTGGCCGTCAGAGGAACATTTCTTGAAGCCTAGGTCGTTAAAACTAATAGCAATGTATTTTATGTTCTTTTATACAAGTATTCGTCGGTTTGGAGGTAAAAGTGATTTCCTTATTTAAAATCTTATTATGGTGCCACATAATATTGGACAATAATGTACACATTAAATGAAGGGACTATCACTTACCTTATTGTTGCCTTTGTCGTCTCGGATACTGGCCGCTTCACCGCTCGATGGTCTTGTCTTCTCTCCTCGGAGCGGTCTTCTTCTCTGCCGGCTCGCTGACTCCGTCTCAGATGAACTGCTCAGCTGGATTCTTTGCTTCTACTCCTCGAACCTCAGTCTTATACCTACCTACTAGCTAGAACTATCTCTACTTCTGTCTGCTCTGCCCCATCTCTCTCTTTCTCCTCCTCCTTCTTGAAAGATTTTGTCCACACCCTCATTTTGGTTCTTCGTATAGGTGGTCGAAGAATTTCGCTTGGGCGTGTCCTTTTCTTTGTTCCTTGTCCTTGGACGGCAGGTTTTAGTATAACCTTTCGACCAGGCCTACCTTTATGACTGTTTGTCAGTAATCTCGACATGGCCCCGGCCTTCTTAGATTTTTCTTGCAGGCATCCCGGCCTTGCAGGTATTTCTTTGTTCGAAAAGGAAACTGATTTATGCTAATATTGCTAAACCACGTGGCAACTACATTTTTGTTGGTAGTCACCTGTGTCTGAATCAAATTTACACTTCATTATTGACAAAGTTATGAAATCGTCAATTAATTTCGTTATTGATCAATCGGTTTTTAAATTTAAATTAATCGTTAATTATTGATAATTTCACAATTTTGTCAGTAATAAGCGTAAATTTAGTTCAGGCACAGGAAAATTTTAAATATAAGATCTCACAAATAAGTTTTCACATACCTATGTGGCACATATTTTTTTATAAGCTTATTTTCCAGAGATCATTAGAATGAAATGAAAGAAGTCAACCACAAAAATCTGTCAAATAGATACTCAAGACACAATTTCATGATTATTACCCATATTTTAGGGGGGACTTTAATGGTGAGAACTTTTAATGTAATAAAATTTACTAGAGGGTGACTGAAAAGCTTTATGGAGGACTTTTATAATATAGAACTTGTACATAACGTTTCAAGAAAGATAAATCTAGGAAGAACTTTCATTACAAAAGTTTTTAAGATAAAGTTCTCAAAAGAACTCACAGTTTAGTTCAGGCACAGGAAAATTTTAAATATAAGATCTCACAAATAAGTTTTCACATACCTATGTGGCACATATTGTTTTATAAGCTTATTTTCCAGAGATCATTAGAATGAAATGAAAGAAGTCAACCACAAAAATCTGTCAAATAGATACTCAAGACACAATTTCATGATTATTACCCATATTTTAGGGGGGACTTTAATGGTGAGAACTTTTAATGTAATAAAATTTACTAGAGGGTGACTGAAAAGCTTTATGGAGGACTTTTATAATATAGAACTTGTACATAACGTTTCAAGAAAGATAAATCTAGGAAGAACTTTCATTACAAAAGTTTTTAAGATAAAGTTCTCAAAAGAACTCACAGTATCTAATATTGTGGCAGTAACATGACAACGTGAAATAATAACCTAAAAAATATACTTGACTTTATGTTCTTCTTGGAATTTAATATAAACATTTTTTTAAAAAAGATTTCAATAATGCCACTTTATTTGAAAATGACCAACGCATAAAAAATCACGTTTAACGAACATCCAATATGTAGTTTAATATCACCAATCTAAAGGTAATAAAAACAAAACTCACCACAATGAATGGCTCTGGTATAGATGAAAACGCTGCCAAATCAGTTTCAATTTCAGATACTTGTCTTGGTTCATTGCTTTCACTGGCTGCCTGATTTCTAATCCGTTGTGAAATTGATGCTCTGAAAACTAAAGGGTTTTTAGAATATTTGTTACTAGTAGTTAATAATAATTTCAGTCGAAAAAAGTTTTCTTTTAGTGCCTGTATAATTGAAAATCAGAATTATTAATCATGGAAGTGGAATTGTCTAATCAGATTGAAATTTTATCAAAAAGCTGTTGTATTTTCTCTAGTATGATTATTTCATATTCTATTTTGACATCTAGTATTTTATTACTGTTGAGGAACATTTTTGGTGAAGATGTTCCATCTTGGTGATTTTAACCATCAATATGCATAGGCGTGCACAGCAAAGTACCATAATACAACCATAGTACCAGGAGGGGAGTCCTTCCATACACCCCAGTCGGACGAGGGGTCCGGGGATATTCGTTACTTCCCTGGAAATCATGTTCTAAACATTTTTTTGTGTTAAAATTAAACCAAAAATTTAACACTATAGGCTACAAAAAAGTTTTATTTGAAGTTTTTGAACTTTAGTTCTAAGAAACATGCTTTTTAAATGTCGAATCTTTAAGCTTTTTCTGTGGGGGAAAAAATCTGAAACATTACCAGATACGACAGTTATAAAGTGATCTTAGCATCTGCATTGTCATTATTAACTATTATTAACAATATCAGACACATGGGATTAAGTGTTAATGAACAAAAAAATTTATTGCAGTTAGAAATTGGTATTGATGAAGTAGTTTCAATTTCAGAAATAAAACTTACTACATTTATAATTCAGTTGAAAAACATAACCACCCATCAACCCATGATCCATTAAATTGTAATTTTGCCGATTCTATGGAAATTAATAGCTATAGCCGGTAATTAGGAAAATCTGAGAATCGTATGTGAGGGACGACAACTGGAAGTGGTGGATGACTATCTCTACCTGGGTTCTATAATTAGCTGGGACGCCAAAATAGACCAGGAGGTTCTCAACAGAGTAAAAAAGGCTAAGCAGGTCTTTTATCAAATATCGACCACCCTGATAGGAAAACAAGAAATCAGCAATGATGCCAAGCTCCGAATCTTTATCAGTGTTCCTCCCAGTCTCGCTTTATGGATCAGAGAGTTGGGTTCTCTCAGAACGACACGGAAGTCAGGTAACAGCAGCAGAAATGAGATATCTAAGGAAAGTAGCTGGGAAGACCAGAGAAGACTGAGTGAGGAATAAAACTATCAGGGAAACCCTCGGAATTAGACCAACGAGCGATATCCTGGAGAAAAGCCAGCTCATGTGGTACGGACATGTTTGCAGGATGGGCGACGATCATAAAGCCAAGTGGCTGCAAGAAGCAAGACCAAGGGGGTAGAGACCGATTGGCAGGCCGAGATTTACATATAATGGTTATATGGAGAGACTGAGCGGGGCTCCTCCTTGATGGAGAAAAGAAGAATAGCCCAGGACAGAGGCACGCACAGAAGATAAGCTGAGGCTGCTCCACACCTAACGGCACGGCGGAGATAGGAAAGAAGAAGAAGCCGATAATTTAAGCTAAATGGAATATGACTGATTAATTTTCAAAGTGATATCCTCTGAAACGGAGTGCAGGAGAAAGTTAGGAAAACCATTGTATTGAATATTATTAATACAGTTGAAATTAAGAACCTCAAAACTGTATTAAAATATAAATAATACCCCTTGCATTCTAATGGAAAGTCAAATCCAATGTGGATAGTGTTAAGCACTTGAAACATTAATGAATATCATGATGCAGATGGGTGAGAAAAATCAATGATTTCCAAAATCAGACAGCCATATTTGGTATACATTGATGGTACCAATTGTGGATGTGGTGATGGCGACCACCGTGGGTACGATGATTTGTTGGGAAATTTAATACGCATGCTTTAATTTGCACACAAACTTTTAATTATAATAAATTACTCATAAGTACTTTGTAGACTAAATTCCAATGTTAATCAACCTGTTAGAATTTGCAGTATTAGCATCAGCCAACGAACTCTGTTCTGCCCCATTGATTGCTGCTCCTTCTGCCGTCCTTCCCATTTGACTGGCTCTCCGAAGAAGATCAATGTACACTCCGGTTGCTTCAGAACTTCCTTGCAATCTGCATCTGTTTCTTCTGAATTCGTCAAGAATGGCTGAATTTTCAGTGTCATCTTCGCATCCTTCCTGATTTAAATCATCCATCACTGATTCTCGATGAGTACTCGGCTCGATCAATTCAGTGTTTCATCAATAAGATAAATATTATAACCTTGATAACAAAAAAAAAAAAAAAAAAAAAAAAAATAGTCACTTGCTTAGCAATGACGTAGGAAACATATGTATATTAAGGTTGAAAATTTAGTCTGTATCTATTACCTCGACTTCAATTTGCCTACATATTCCTGGAGCGACGTGAATATATTTGATTTATATGAATGTAAAACTTTTAGGAAAGCTTCAAGATACCAAGTTCTACAAGAATAGACCACAGTTGAAACATGTACCTCGATAATGATCAATCAGTTCAGAGTAGAGGCGTTTCGCTCCACTTAATTGGCCGAACAAATGGTTTACCTTAAGTGATCTCCAATTTTCATTTTGAGCGCTAGAATTGCTTGGTATTAATAATTCAACCATTAATATCATAGATCGCAATTTCGCGAATTTGATTTATTGGACTCTCTCCTAGTCCTTTCTCAAAGAGAAGTGACATTGACCAGAAACTCTTGTTGTTTTGTATGAAAGCGTGGTTTTATTTCTGCGCAAACTTTGCAGGAAAAGTTACCGCCCTGATTTATTTCTGGGAGAAAGGTAAATTTTGTAAAAATTTAAGGGTACAAATTTCCAATGGAACATCCTGGTTTTGCGGGTATGACACATTGTCTCGTGCTAATCACGCAGAGAAACGGTGTTAGTGTTAGCAGAAACTCTTATTAGTGTGTCGGCTGGGATGTTGTCTTTGCCTGCACTGTAAATGATACCATATTTAAAGGGAGTTAGTTCAATTCACCACTTCATGATTTTCTCATTCTTTATCTTGGTTGTGCGATGATTATCAAACATAATCGTGAATCCTTTTTGGTCAGTGTTAAGCTGAAAATGTCTTGAAATAAGGAAATGTCGCCATTTTCTCAATGCTTCAACGATCGCTTCTTTTTCCATTACGGAAGGTTTTTGTTCAGATGGGGAGAGTGTGCTGGAGAAGAATGTGACGGGACGTCCCAATTGAGAGAGGGAGTCCGAAATTACAAATTCTGAAGCATCAGTCTGTTGAACTAGTAGCCTTATTTTATCCGAGTATCTCTGAATCCATTTGAACAGTTAGAAAAGAATTGTAGTAGAGATTTGATCCGTTCAGCATCCGGTTTTATAGATTTTTTAGGGACATTGTAGCTTAAAATATTGAATTTTGATGCTCGTAGCTTACATATTGCAGATGTAGTTTACATCCATTATGAATGAAATTGTAATTCTTAGCGACTTTGAGGAAATTTTTCAAATTTTGGTCGTGTACTTCATCGTTGTTCCACATACTGTTACATCGTTCAGGCAGGAAAATGTCTCTGCTAGATTTTCCACGCGAATATGTCATCAATTACCCCTTGAAAGGCAGCAACTCCGTTGGTAACGCCAAATGGGATCCTAGTGAAATGATACAGCTACCGATTCGCTCCAAACGCTGTGAAGGTTCATTCTTCAACCCTGAAAACTGATAGGGACCTGATGATGAGCGCAAAATAAAAAATGAGAAGATAATGTGTTGGCGGTTAGAAATGGTTCCCTTTAAATTCGATATAATTTATCGCTCGGGAAAAGAAAATATCAAGGCTGATATCTTTCTAGGATCTGTGGCCAAGCCTGTGATAATAAATTACTTGATCACCACCGACCTCTTTGCCACCGAGCTCTTTGTCACTAGAATGTATCACTGGGCCAGGAGCAAAAATATACCTTACAGCATCGACGAAATGAGAAGAATATCTTCTACATGTACGGTCTGGGCTGAAGTTAAACCCAGATTTTATTACTCTGATGATCAGCTCATCAAGGCCAGCTGACGTATGGAATGTTTAGGCTTAGATTTCAAAGGACCTTTACCATGTGGGAAAGTAAATCGCTATCTTCTGGTTGTTATTGATGGGTATGCTTGTTTTCCATTTGCGTTTTATTGTAGAGATATGAGCTCATCAACTGTCATCCAGTGCCTTTCACAATTGTTTTTAATTTTTGGCTTCCCCGCATTCATACATTCTGATCGAGGATCATTTTTTCTTTCTCGGGAATGGACTATATTCTTGCATTCCTGTGGAGTAGCTACAAGTCGAGCAACTCCATATAACCCACAAGAGAATTCTCAAGTGGAGAGACTCAATGGGACACTATGGAGAATAATATTGCTTGCTCTAAGATCAAGAAAACTCGAAACGACAAAATTAGAATATGTAATAATGGAATCCCTTCATTCGATTAGATCCCTTTTGTGTACATGGACAAACTACACACCACATGAAAGATTCTTTAAGCATCCTCGTAGAACCATAAATGGGGATACCCTACCGTCTAGGTTACTAAATCCAGTTACTGTTTCGTTATCCAAGCCTGTACGCGCAAGCAAATATGATGATTTACTGGAGGAGGTTGAATTAATCTAAGCGAATCCGCAATATGCCTTCATAAGGCATCGAGATGGACGAGAATCCACAGTATCTTTTAGGCATCTTGCACCACGAGGTGATGGAAAAGGGCTTAAAATAAATGAGGAATCTTCCATGGAAGAGTCGGATGATTGACTGACCTTGTCCCAAGAAGAAAATCAACCTGTGGAAGATTTGCCTATGTCTCCTGTTCAAAAGGATAAATCAGCCCTGATTGGAAATGATACCCCAACTCCTATCTCAGAAAAATTCACAGGAAGCTCTAAAGACTATACCAGAAATCAACAGATAAAGAGAGTAATAAAATAACCATCCTATTTCAAAGACTTCGTTTTTCCTTATAAACTGAATTAGTAGTTTATTTAAAGGGAGGGGAAAATGTAATAAATTTTTAATCAATTTATTTGTGTATTGTAATGTATTGTAATGTGTATCAATTTGTAATGTGATCAAGTAACTATATTGATAAAACCTGGTTTGCATGCATACTTGTGTATTCTTGTTCCATGCTATGCTTTAACTAAATAAAAGCTTCTTAAATGTTCATTAGATTTCATTACAAACATTAATAGTACAAATGATATATCACATTCCTTTCATTGAATTTAACAATATTCTTTTACATTTTCGATATCAACGTTTCGAAATAATGTGCCATCTTCAGGCAGAGTCACCCTTAGAAATTTCGGACTCGCCGACAGGTTTGTAACTTGGACCTCCAAGTAACAATACCCTGCACCGGGAATCATATTTTAAATAAATTTTATTTAATATTCAGGATTAACAATGACGATCTTCTTTAGAACCTGTTTTACTACGTTAGGCAATGTAGTAGACTGAAATCGTTCATTGTCAATGAATGACAATGTTTGGATGTCGCGACACCGAGTGTCGTTTTTGAGGTACTGCAATCTTCGGAAACTAGTAACCAAATTCAGGATCACTTTTTGAGCCACCAATTTATAGTTTAATAAGTGTACAAGGAAGTCATGTGTTGTCCATATCAGATATTTTGCATTAGCACTTAATATTTGTTAAAAATTATTGTTAATGTTGATCATTGTAGCCAATTTTACCCCGAAAGCAAATAAAATATTCATTCAATACATTTTATTTAAATAATCATGCCCATTATAGGTTATATTTAAATATTTTTGCTATATGATACAAAAATGTTTGTTCTACCAAAGTTCCGCTATGGGTCGGGTCCTCCAAATGTTTTTGGACATTCGGACCTGATGGACGGTCCTATCTTCAGGAATACACACACAATACATTAATTCAGCTTACTGATATCATTATTCACTTTTCCTAGTTTAACTTATGCATGACTAAACATTATACTCCTAATTGTCACATTCTAATCCATATTATTAAATATTATTTTGTCATACTGTTAAAATATTTAAAATTGCATAGAATACTAATAGACCAAGAGCCCGTGCAAAAATTTGACATTATCTGAAGAAAACATTTATAGCAATTTTTTGAATCCTTGTAGTATTGAGATTTAAAAAAATAAGTGTCTACCAGTCGGATCTGCTACCTAAAAAAATAGCGGCCAAAAAAATTCGCAATTTTGGGACTATTTTTGTTTTTTCAGCTATAACTCCTAAACAGTGCATTATATAAAAAAAAACATGGTATATAAAATTAAACAACATCAAATTTTGCGTCTAATGAGTACAACAGCACAATAATATCGTTTACTAGTGTGGTCGAAAACCATGGTCATAAATGACAATTATGTTATTGTTACAAGATCAACTGTATTTATTTATATATTTTATATATATTATATATTTATAAATTATATATCTATAAGTTGGATTTTCATTACTAAAGCATCTTTTGAATTCTTTTTTTTCCAAAGATTTGAGACAGCTAAGTGAATCTGACACGAACAAGTGATATTTTTGTTGGTGCTTTATTATCATAGTCAAGGCTTTCCAGATTGAATAAATTTCACCTGTGTAAATAGTACATGCTTCTGGTAGAAGGAATTTGTGACAAATAGAGGCCATGACAATAGCACATCCAACACCAGAGTTTGATTTTGAAGCATCCGTGAACCAGAAACAATAATTCGAATACACTTCTTCCCGTTCTTTGTACATTTGTTGAGATACATGTTGAGGAGTTGTGGGTTTCGAAAAGACAGCTAAACTCTAGTCGATCGGGCTTTCTATTGATATCCAATGAGGTAGTGGATGGTCTGGAATTTTGAAGAATTTAGGAAACACTATTTGTAAATCATTTGTCGACTTTTTGCACCTGCAATGGAAACATTTACAGGATGTTGTGTGCTCTTTATTTGCAATTGAAGGGCGGGAGTTTATGTTCGATCAAATTTTTCCTAGACTTCAGTGTTCTGACATATGCCAAGGTCAAATATTTTCTCCTTATTTCCAAAGAAGGCTCACCACTCTCTAAGCATAAGCTTTCGATGGGCGTGGTCCTGAATGCACCGGTCCAGAGGCGAAGTCTTTGACTATGCACTGGGTCCAATAATTTCAATGTTGAAGCACTTGCTGAGCTGTATGCAACAATCCCATAGTCAATGATAGGCCTGATCAGAGTATGATACAGCATTAATAGTGTTCGCCGGTCTGATCCCCACTGAGTGCTAGCCAGAACTTTTAATAAATTTAATCTTTTCTGGCATTTTGATTTTACATGACGGATGTGTTGAGACCAGGTGAACTTCTTGTCAAAGTAGACCCCTAAGAATTTTGTTACATCTGTGTAAATAATAGGTTGATGTAATAATGTTAATGACGGGTGTGTTTGGCATTTTCTTTTTCGGCAGAAATGGACGGCTGTTGTTTTGTTACATGAGAAGGTGAATCCAGTAGTTCTGGACCAATTTTCAAGGTTTTCTAACGTTTTTTCCAATCTCCATTCAATATATTCGGTAGATTTACTTGTTATGTGAATTGCAAAGTCATCAGCAAATAAAGAACATTTTACTTCAGCCGATATTGTATTTGCAATGCTGTTTATAGATATTAGAAACAATGTTACGCTCAGGAGGAATCCTTGGGGCGTTCCGTTTTGCCTGCTGAAATGTTTTAGACAGATTGGATCCAACTTTAACTTGAAATGTCCTGTATTTAGGAAAATTGTTGATAAATGTCAACAATCGTCCAGAGAGACCATTTTGTGACAGCGTACCGATCACATTTCGCCACATCACGTACCACGCTTTGGTTATATCAATGAAGACAGCTACCAAGTGTTCTTTCTCAGAGAACGCAGTCTGAATTTCGTTTTCTAGATTTGTTATTTGGTCGATAGCAGAGGGGTGTTTCCTGAAGTCACGTTGAGAGGTTGAAATAAATTTCATTGTATCCAAATATATCATTCTATTCTTGACCATTTTTAGAGTAGTTTTGAAATGCAAGAGAGTAGGGATATAGGCCGATGGTTATTGATGTTTATATTTTGGGGGATTTTCTTGATTGGAATAACTATTGCCTTTCTCCAGGTTTCAGGAAAACCTTTTTTTTGCTTGCCCTCAATATCTTGTTCACATTTGATCTCAACTTTTTAAATTCAATTAAATCTTCTGTAGATTTGATTTTTTTAAATTTATTAAATGCCTGTTTTTTATTCATTATTGCTATGCGGCAATCTTCGTTCCACCAAGGAACTAGGCGTCTATCGTTGGTGAATATTTTGTATGGAATGCTCTTCTTTGCTGCATAAAGTATACTTTGGTTGAAGAGAGTAACTTTTCCTCGACATCGGTAGTTGAATCTTGCCTTTTTAAAATTTCTTCTTCTATTACTGATGAAAATTTTTCCCAGTTTGCTCTTTTGAACGAACATCTCCTTTCATTTATATTTGTATTACTGTCAAATTTTATGGTGATCGGGAAGGAAGGAAAAACCAGGAATCCTTCACACTCAAATAAACTTTATGAAATAGTTTAACATCCACAAAAGATAAATCAATTGCGGACAGAGAGCCATTTGAACAGAAATGACTTGGAGAACCGTCATTAATTAGGATTAGAGAATTATTATGATCAATGAATTTCTCAATTTCACAACCTCTATTTTTATAATCAGCTAATGTGGAACCCCATAATTTATTGTAGCCATTCAGGTTCCCAATTAGAACGACTGGTCTTGGAAGTTGGTCAACTATTGCTTGAAGATCATTGGCAGTGAAGTCTTGATTTGGCGGTATATCGATATTGCCAAGTGTAATGGGTTCAGGTTTGTATATTTTTACGGCTACAACTTCTAGACTTTATTGAATATTAATTGATTCTGAGAAGACATCTTCTTTTACAATTATCGCTACTCCTCCCTAGACAGACTTGCCATCTGTTCTATCTTTTCGAAAGATATTGTGTTTTTTTAAATTGACTACCTGAGATCCTAGAAAATGTATCTCTTGTAAACAGCAGGGAATTGGATTTTCTTCAGTTAATAGCTATTTAAAATATTCATAGTGTTTGTAAAACCCATTGCAGTTTCACTCTACAATTAATGTTTTTACCATCATCTACAATTATATAAAAAATATATGATCTATAGGACAAATTTAGTTGTTACTAATTAGTTGTCGGTGCTATCCTCCGTGTTGATTACATTTTCTATTGAGTCCCATATTTTTTTCAGGAGCTTTGATATCTTTAATTTTGAACGCCGATCTGTTATAAGACTTCTAGTGTCTGTCAGCATATTCCTAAGGCCCTCTGTATGGTCCGTGAATTCTTGAATTAATTTATTGAAATTTTTCGTGTTTGTCGACATTTCAACCAACTTAACCATATTGTCGAATGATATTGGGGATTTTTGCTTGTTTTCTTCAATTGCCTGCCGAACATCTTCAAGGTTAGATCCAGAATTTGTAATCGTCTTTTTTAATTTCTTTGATTTTTTGCCACCAGACTGAGTAGCTGCCATCGGTGGAAATTCTTCGAAATTAATAATTTTTTCAATTTCTTCTTGAGAATATATTGTTAGATTCAGTTTCACAGTAGATACGGTGGAAGGAGGAGGGCTAGAGTGATTCCAGAAATTACAGTAGGGGATAATAATTGCTAATATCTAGAGCTGGTTCTATAATAGATTTGATATCGACATTATTTTCATTATTGTGGTTGTTGTCGCCATGGTTACCAGATAGCTGTTTCGTGAACTCGTCACTGGTAATGTCTATATTGGTCTCTATTGAGGTGGGAGTGTCGTCATGGTAACTGACCTGAGCTGGCTGTACGGTAATACTTTGATTAGAAAACATGTGATTTGGTGTATCTAATAGGGAGCGATCAGCACTTGTTTTTTCAATTATATTGGAATGCAAATTTATTAATATACTATCTTGTTCAGTATTATGAGATTCTTCAATGTTGTCATATTCGCACTCAGGGCAGTCAGTTGTTATATGACCCGGCTGTTTACAAATGAAACAAGTGACAATGTCTTCACTGAAAAAAATTCTATAAGAGACATTGTCTTGCTTTATTAGTAAGGATGATGACAGTTTACTGAGGTCTTCAGGTGGGATGTAAACTTGCCGTCGGAAACTGAGAACATGGGCCAATCTTGGATCTTGGTATCCGGCTCTGAGAAAATGCATACGCGAAATTAATCTCAAACCTATGCTTTTGAGTTCTTTCTCAATGGACTCGTGAGGAATGGAAGGGCAAACGTTTAAAATTGTTATTCGTTTGGCCGGATTAACCAGTCGTTCTATAAAAATTTCTTTATTGTCAATAAATATTGATTAAAGTGATTTTTTAAAAGGCTGTCTACTGCTTCTTTATTACTGAAGTGTCAAAATCGAGAGTTGGATATTCGTGAGGTATAGCGGATGAATTTTGGATCATTCAAGGCGGCAATTTTGAGAGCATATTCTTTTTGTTTGATACATGGAAATTTTTGTAAAATTATGGCATTTTCTCGTTTCGAAAATCTTTTTGAATTTGAAAAATTCAAAAACCGCTCCGTAGCGGTGGCTTTGGCATAACTGGTAGTTGTTACTGGTGGGTTGAGGTTATGTGGGACTTTTGATACATTGCTTTTTTGGTTATTTTCCATTTCTATTAGCTTCTGACTTGTCGGTTGCATGGTATTAAAAGAAAGTGAGGACATTGTAAGGCCTGCCGATATCGCTGCAGAGTCAAAAGCTCTGGGCGCCTATTTACGGCGAATAATCGCCTAACTGCTTATGTCTCAGTTTTCTATTAAGTAATGGAACACGCGCCCTCAAATTGTCCAATTTGCACATAATAAAGTTTATAACAGCATAAACAACACTTATAAATAAGTAAAACTTTGAGACTGACCTGAACCTTGACTTCTTCGTATAGGTCCCGAACAGCTGATCAACTGTATTTATTTATATTTTTACTTAATCCCTCCTATTTTCAGTATATATAACTGCTTCTCACAAGATAATTGTTCACTCTCTCCAGTTGTCATAGACCTTAGACTGTACGTCATTTACCGTTTATTTATGTTGCATTCATAATAAACCTTTTTAAAAAGTCAGTCTCCGTTTGAGTTTATTTAACAGATGCAGAGTACTATATATGAGCCTCCACGATGGAAATGAATTCTCTAAGAGAAAAAAGTTGTAGAGCATCAAATTCTGCGTCCATTGAGCCCAAACAATTTTTAAATTTGGTGAAGTACACATCCCAAAATTGGCAATCTCCCCATCTCTGGGAATTGGCAATTTAGCCCAGTTTGGTTTGCAAAAACTTAAGTAGTTTTAATTTTCCTATATGTTGTACGTATCACCATTCTTGTAAAAAATCCAAGTTTTCGACTTTCTCTTTTTTGTGTATTTTTCGCCATCTTGAAGAACCGCAAGGAAATTTTTTTTTCTTCAATTTTTGCAAAATAACTCGCTTCCAGTGCATGTATGGTAAACATTTGTGATTGGCAATTTTAAAGAACGTTAAATTTCCTGCAAGTTTGTATACAATACTATTTTAATATTCGGAATAGCTACTGCGATACGGGACCGTGAAAATCTGCAAAAATGTCCATCAAATTCAAATACATGAATATGCCAGTGGTTTCGCATTAGATATGATTTATTTCAAGTACACATAGAACTAGAGACATCCCAGATGCTAAGAAACTTTGCCGACATTAGGAGGGAGCGGGTGGCCAAAAAAAACCCGAAATTTTAGGACTTTTTTTGGTACTTCATTCATTCCTAAAGGGTGCATTCTATCGAAAAAGTTACGGTACAAATTGCTATCAAAGTTTTCTTCAGATAGTGTCAATTTTTCTGCACGGGTTCTCGGTCCATCGTAAGTCTAAATTAACAATGTTTCACTTATGATGCTCCAAATAGTTGGTATTGTATTCAATTTTAAATGTTTTAAAAACAGGACACAATAATATTATATATTATGGATTAGAATTAGGAGTATAATGGTTAGTTATGCATATGTTCAACTAACAAAATGATATCAGTTAGCTGAATTAATGGATTGTGAAGATGAAGCATCTACGCAAAACGTTGATATCTAAAATGTGAAAAAATATTGTTAAAAATTCAAAATAAAAGAAAGTTCGTAATAATGGTCACTTTTATTACTACCAATAAGTTATTCACAAAAGTCTTACCAAAACAGAACTCTCATATAGATAGTCACAACATATAGTTTTAAAAAAATGTTAGTCGCTTAGTTATATATTTTAGCACATTTTCACTGTGTCCTACCTTTTGGACAATACGGGTGTTTACTCTTGTGGGATATTAAACATGACTACCCAAACTATTACAAGTAAAACATTATACAATTTTAACATGAGCTGTGCCCGTACCTTGTTCTTCTTAATTCTTAAATATCCGTCACTGGCTGACTTCCATCTTTCGACGCTCTTCTCGGTGCTGGTCCTCTTCTTCTTCTTCGGGTTCCAAGGTTGAAGTGGGCTGGACGTTTAGCATAAGACTAATAAGTTTACTTATTGCAATTTACCGAAACATCATCGTTCATATACTAATAAAACAATACCTGTTAATAAAGTTTTTTTATTTCACAATAAGAATCGCTACTTGATGGAAGAATGACTCAGGGGTAGTTGGCCATTTCTCATTTTTTCCCAACTGTTGGAGTGGATGCTGATACTCGGGGCAGACGTAGACAACTTAGCGACGACAGAGGATGCTTGCCGGACTTGATTAAAAGGACGGCGATGCACCAACTTTTTCTCTTTTAGGTCATAAGTTGCCAAATAGGATGAGCATTTCTTGCAAAACAGTTTTACGGTCTTCTCTGCGCAGAAGTTATATGTCATAAAAGAAAAAGGCCAGCACCTATAGGAATCGGAAATTATAATTGATCATTCTGATTAACAATGAAGCAGTTTAAATTGTAAAAACTTAAAATTCCTTTACCATAATAAAAAACATGTCCTTCCAAAAGAATTGTAAGTTGAATCTTTTTTCTCTAACATTGGATCCGTTTGACAGCCACATCTGGTACACAAAAGTCGGCCACTTCCTAATATCCATGGTTTGCCTTTAAAATAAATAGTTTTAAACCGTAAATGATTAATTACAATTTTGTTTTATTTTATTGCACCTATTGATTAAGTGTTTAATATGTTTTTGGAAGAGAAACATACCTTCTTAGGTATCAAAACAAATGTATAATACAAAAAAAAAATGGAATTATTCACGATTTCGCGAATATTTTATTTCTGTCATTTTATTTAAATTGTTAAATTATTTTTAAATAAAGATAACTGTAATGATTATGTTACATTTTGGGTGTGCGTGAGATAAGCCCCGCTTCTGCCACTATACTTTATTCAAAACTGCATAATTTTTTTAACTAGCAAATGAAACATAAGAGGCTTTTGCCCGTCTTCAACTTCGCTCCTCTCTACTCCATAATAATCACCTACGGTTACCTATACAAACATCTTTTCCGATTCCAGTTTATCCGATTGAAGATTATCTGAAAAACCTATTCTTCTCTCTCCTCCTCTCCACCGTTCTCTTTTCATCCAGTCGCCACAGCTGCAAGTCCAACACTTGGTTAGACATTTTCGACTCTGAAAAATTTAGACTTTTCCTCCTCTGTTGCCAGTTTCGTTCCTATTCTCTAATGACCTAATCCAAATTTCATATAATACCCAAATCCCCCCCGTGTCTACCTAAAGCCATTACGTTCTGCAACCTAGATGCCCTCACTCGTGAAAATATCCTATCTGATCTCGAAAGCCTAGATTGGAATGGATCATACTTTCATGAATCTATTTCCTCAGTTCCTAATCCAAAACTAAAATCAGCTACTTTTTCGCACACTTTTCCTTTGTGAACATTCTAGATCTTTCTATAGTAATGTTCTCCTGACCATTTCAATTCACATTTTATTTCCGCTTCCCCCTATCTAGTTTATTAGATTACTAATCCTCTATCTATAAATCTATTTATCTTGGCTTAAATATAACTGGTTTGAAATAATTAGAAAATTATTTTTAATAGAATTCAAATATATCCACTAGTTGAATTTACGTAATCGGTATAATACAATAAATTACTCGGCATAGGAGTGGAAAATTCCTTCTTCAGCGTAGAATCAAAAGGCAGTTGTTCGTTTTCTTTGGATTGAAGGATTTGCCAAGATCGTTCCTTTTCCAATGCTATATAGGAGCTGATAGTCTTAAAAAAAAAAAAAATTAAAACTTAAAAGTTATTAATAGAAGCAAATAATAAAAATAAATTATAAAGATATATTTAATTATTTTATGAAATTATTGAATGAATTTAATAACTTATTCACCCTATAACGAGCTAATATTTATAAGTTATTTATAAAAGTAATAGGTATAGATTGTTGGCCGATAGTATTCGCAGCTCAGAAGTAGCTGTTCTCGGTTTAGCCAAACTATATAATAAATAAAGTATACCAAAACATATAAGTATCTACGCAAAAAATTAAACAAAAAAATCTGGTGCGGTGCGCGCTTCACACAGCTTTCACTTGCCGCACTTTGATAATTCAGTGGTTTATTGGTAAAAGTAACTTTTTTGCGTAAAACGGGTTGAAGTCATATTTTGTTTGTTTTTAATCAAGCTTGAATAAAAAGGATTAATTCAATGATACGTTGTTCACCCTGAAACAACAGACAAGAGGGACACGATTTCAAAAAGATTGGAGACTGGGTAGAGAAGTATAACTTGAAATCTAGCCAGCAACGTACGAGGCTTACTTCTGGGTTAAATGACACAAGTCGACTTGTTTCCTATATTATTATAAAATTACGTCATTTAAAGAATCACTATGATTATGTTTAAAAAGACCATTTTTCATACCTCTATCATACATATATCAAAATCGATAAAACCTATTTTAGTCCAAAAATTATTTCATACCAATTTTCGAATATGTTAATGTTATATATGCACTGTTTAAAGCGAAAATTGAGGAATCTGCCAATCATGATCGGGGAAGGGAGGGATTGAAAATACCGGCTATTCAAAAATGTTGTAAAGCTCAGTATCCAAATTATTTCAAGCCTGTTCGTTTTTGGCCCATCTGAAACTAGGATTTGTACTAAAACAGAAATATCTGGTGTGTCAGCCCACACGACTCTCCTTATTGCTTTGGGTTAAAGTCAAATACTCAAAATGGTTGCTATATCTTATATTAGTCCGAATAAATATTTTTCTTTTTCTTTCATGTTTATTTTTATAAACAATCAAATTATCTTTCAAATCCACATATGAAATAGTATTCCAAAAATTGTGTAGTTTCCGAGTTATCAACAAAAACTAAACTAAGATGAAGCGGCATGCATTGGAACATGTGTATAATAATTTGTAAGATGTTTATAAAGTTCAAAAAACAGCATCTCTACTAATTACTGGACCAACTTAGACGATTTTTTTTTCAATTAACTTTCAATTGATTTTGTTGTGAATATTTAAAAAACGTATACTTTTTCAGTAATGCGCGAATAAAGTTTTATTTTCTTCATAACTTTTATTCTGTTTTTTTTTTTTCGGGGATGCGCTCTACAGAAAAATTATAAGTGCTTTAGGGAAAAGATTTTTGTAAAGTTTCTTCTAATCGTTAGAACCGGTTTGGGGTTACAGTTTATAGAAAACATGTTTTTCGGCTATTGCACAGCCGCAATTACGTACAGGATGGCCAATTTAACACACACGCATTAGAGGGCAAAGCCCGTGAAAACAAAAACATTATCAACAAAATCGGTCCACCCGTTTAAGAGATAATCATGGCACAGACACACAAACCAATGGCCGAAAATGCGTTTTTCCGTGCGTTTGAAAATGCACCTAAAAAATTTGTCCCGAATATTGTATTGAAAAGTGGTATGTTATAAAAATACAATTCAAAGGATGTATTGACATTCCTTACCTATACGGTGAGGAAAGTAAAAATACTCTACAATGTGTGAGATGTGCCGCGTGATTTGTAGACAATATCCTGAATTCAACTTCAGAAGGTCCTAAATAAATTTTTCAGTGAACAAACTTTGCGAAAATGCTAGGAAATACTCAAAGCCAGACAGTACCTTCAGATGGATAGGCACCTAAAACTGCCTACTGAACTGTCTGAAAACTGTGTTGCTATTCCAGATTTACTTTGGTCAAATTGTCATACATACTCGGTGCCCCCTGAACAAAATGTTTGACCCATCTACAGCCATCTATCTTCCTTCATCACTTTCATTCATCATTTCTTTTCTTTTCTAATAATACAAAAATGCAATAAAGAGATCTGTTAAAAATTATTTCGAAAGAATCTGATGCCACCCTTACATTCAAAGGAAGATTCAAAAAATGCATAAAACAATAGACTCTTGTTAGTTTAGTGTATTAGTAATTTTCGTTTTCATAAAACATTAATGTAAATATTATTGACAAAAATAAAACACATTAACACTGATTGGATGGGGACCACTGTATTATTTCGCCTCGGGTTCAGATTTTGCTCCGCCGTTAGCAGAGTCAGATTTTATGATTTGTGAATTAGGTATTGTTTATTGCATTGTGCATTTTTATAGGAAATTATTAATATAATTATTATTAAAACTTAGACATATCATATATTTTCTACTTTTTTTAAAAACATACAAACATTTCAAAATTTAGTAAAATAAGTGAACTAATTTTCAAGTAACATAAATGAAATAAAGTTGATATACTACAACTATCACCCATATAATGATGCAAATTGAAGTTATAAAGTTCGAAAAATTCTCAACTTCACCCACAATCTTTATGTAAAATATTTGAAACTCGAGAGACTCAACTGAGTCGAATCGCCTGAGATTGGCAGGATAAGGGTAGGATACCCATCTCTTGGAAGTCGCATAGTTTGTGCCTCACCTTTATTTAAGGTTGGAAATGATTTCCAAGATGCTCAGAGAATACTGTCGGTATCTGTGAAGAGGGCTTTATAACATTGAAAGTGATTTTCAATATACTCTCACGAAACTCCAGTATTTCCGAAATTCTGATTAAAAATTTTTCACGATCGTAATATTTTTCTTCTTCTTCTTTCGCTTCTCCCTTTGGGACCACTCAGCGTAGGAGAGTGCATAGCTACGAACTCCATTCCTCTCTGTTCCTTGCTAGATTCAGGAATCTAGGCCAGGATAGGGCCAGGGCCCGACGGAGATCTTTGCCTCTTTCTCTGCAAAGTCTATCGATTTACTACAGATACGACACTCTTGGGCGTCCTCGAGGTCTTCTGCCATCCGGAGCGTAGTCTTCAATGGGTCCCTATGTTCCTCCATCCTAACCACATGGCCGAACCATTTCAATTGGCGGGTTTGTAGAACCTCCTTCAATGGGGCGATCCCCAGTTCCTGTCGTATCCTCTCGTTGCCAATACGGTCCCTCCTAGTCCTACCGACTGTTCTTCGCAGAAATTTCATCTCAGCAGCAGTGACTCTGCTCTCCTGTCTGTCTGTCAGTATCCAGCTTTCAGCGCTGTACAGAAGTATTGGTAGGTATACAGATTTGAATATATGGAGCTTAACGTCCTTAATCACCTCTCGATTTCCTACAACAGTATTGTAAATCTGGTAGTAGACTGCATTTGCCTTGCTTATTCTGTTTACTTTCCCTTAGTATATATTTCATGTATAGGTAAGTGCAGAACCAATTCTAGGGAGAGGGCGGCAAATTTCAAGTGAAATTTTATGTTTACGCTAAGAAAAAAATATTCTCTTCTACTTTTTGATTATTTTGACCTTAATTCAGTTAATAAAATGAGTTAATGTAATAAGATGATGATATTTATTTAAAAATATATTACCTAAAATATTGTTATTGATTTTTATTTTGGAGGGATGAATGAAAGAAGGGGCTGTAAAATAGTCCTTCTAGTAAAAATGAAAATTCCGACTTTAGGTAAGTGAAAGTAAAAATTTTCGACAATAATAATCTATTGCCCTTGAGTGTGGTTGCTTGTTTTATTTCTCAATAAAAATGAATAAATAATAATAATCTATTATTGCATATGTTATTGGTGTAAAGTTACTTCAGAGCTTTTTTTACTTTCCTACCATTGTTAGACAAGGAAGGTATTAGTAATCGGATCAAAATATTTATTAGTAGTTTTTAACGGATCCATGCTTTTTAGAGCCCTTGAGTCCGAAAAAAATACATTTTAGGCCATTGGTCTCCTTGCCATGATTAAATCTAGATTAGGTAGACCAATTTTGTTGCTTTTATGTTGTAAAGTTTTGGCTCCTGATGACTATGTAACGAAATCGGGCTCTCAGTACGCAAGAGCCAAAAAACATTTTTTTCAATAGGCTTGATTTTCTATTTCTAAATTTTGATTGATATTTCTAATGTATTCTCCACCATGTCTTCTTACAATTCACATATATAGCAAAGATAAACAATATAACATAAAAAACGATATAAATACAATATGCAATAAACAACAAACACACATAACTTGTATGGAGTTTCGTTTGGAATGTTCATGAGTATCTTAAAGCTCTAAGTTTTCCAAACCGTCTATAAAAATCTATTTTTTAAAAGTTAATGATTGTTTTTATAGTTTATAGGAATAAAACCTAGTGGCCATTAACGTCTGTTATAAAAAAAAAATCAATAAGTTTAGTCTGTGATGTAAGACCCGGGTTCTCCAGATCATTAACTAGCTAAGTGGATTAGATATCTTTCATTAAACCATTTTCTGATACAAAATTTAAGGCAGTTTTGAATGCGGTATTAAAGTTGACTTTCAACCTTGAGCGATAAAAATAAAATTTGGAAAATCACAGTAAAATCTCTCGGCATTCATGAACAAACAGTCGTATTCATATTAATTATCCTGTTGCAGAAATACATGGTTTCAATTGCATTGAAACAAAACGCAGCATTATTAGGTAGTGAGAAAAATGATCTATAAATGTAAATAGCAAAATTAGAATTAGAGAACGAATAGAAGAAATAAATTAAAATAATATTTTTTTCCAGCAGTTGTTTATAAGCAGGTGTTTATGAGTTCTAGATACCGTTTTATCTGGAGTTTTTTTATCACTTAACAAAAAAATTTCAGTGTGAAAAACACGATACTTTTATAAATATACGACCCTTTTGACTTGTGTGTTAGTTTCTTGTATGGTTGGAAGAAGCTTCGGAAATAATGGCAGAGGTCTGAGAATTTTTTTCTTTTTATTTTAGGCAGAAATACATCAGATCATGTTTGAAATGCTGCAATACCAAGCAAACAATTTTTTTATAATCACGACTTTCCTTACCGGTTTTGTTGAGATATCCAATGCAAACATTGTTTGCTGTATCTTCGCTAATATTGCTCCAATAAACATTTTTATTTTTTTTTTTGTCTAGACTTGTAGACCATTTTATAATAAATAAATAAAATCAACTCTCAAACTCTCTAAAAAAATATCCCTCAATGACTTTTGTGATAAAAGTTCACATTTGTACAGACAATCTGGCATGATTGTTAACCAATGTAGCAAAAAACTCGTATGGTTTCCTTGAACAGGATTTTATTTAATTTTCCAACATTTTCCACTGTTGGAATCGTTTTTTCATTAATCATTAGAACACACGCCTTATATGTAAGCGTAAAAGAACATTTTCGCATATACTGTTTCAATTTTTATGGTTGAGCCCAGGTTTCTATCTCTTTTAGGCGTTCTTTCACAAATCAGCGTGTTTCTAGCTGATTGATGTTGATTTTTGTGACATCTGCGATAAAGAATCGGTGAGTTCTGGTATGTTGCAATGAAATATTTCCTAATATCAAAATCCTCCGAGATGCCTATAACTTGCAAATGTAAAGAGGTAGATGGCCTGTACGATAGTCAAATTTTAAATATGGTAATTTATTTATTCAAACTCGGGTCAGCTAGTATATAAAAATAATATTGTCTAAAGAAAAAAAAAAACACTAAATAAAGATTAAAATTAAAGCACGAGGAATCAGGGATCGTAAAAAAAATACTCTTAAAACACATAAATATTTGGATATTAGAGTGAAATATTCAGTACTCAAGAAAATTTGTCCATATTTTATTCAATAGGTTTAGTTTTGTAGACAATTTTACGAAATAAATTCTTAATAATAATATATTTGAATAAGTAAATGAATTATTTATATTTTGTAATTCACTTTATGCAAAGGGTTTACTTGTTCAGATCCTTCAACAGATTCAAACAACTCAATATTTTCCATTTTCCATTCCGTGTATTTTCATTTACTAACTATGAGCATTATATTTCTAGTTTTCCATTAGACAATTCCAACGAATCAAACACACCAAAATGGTAAATCGATATACTTACAGGATTAGCAAGTCCTTCCACGCTCGTTCTCATATACAACCGGTCGCTAGAATCAGGAAGTGATGGCAACCTTGCAATATTTATGTAAGGATGTCTTCTTTTCAAATGCTCAATTAGAGGCCGAGTATAGTCCCTGCAAGTATCACTTTATAATATCTGTGTCGTTAAGGCAGATGCAGATATCTTATTTTTTCCTGTTTTCGGCAAAGTAACTTTTTGGTGAAATATAAAATAGCTCAATTTGTTTTCAATCCTTGTTTTTTACAGCGAACACTATTCATATTCAACATCAAGTCTATAAAAAAATGCATTGAAACACTCTATTTTTTATTTCACGAAAAAAGTTACGTCGACAAAAATAATTTGCATCGCTCATTTGCTGCATCAACGTTATAACTCACGATTCTCGAGTTGATACCACAGGAAAAGTTGCAATGCGGACTTTTATAAAATAGTAGAGTGCCATTTCTAAGCTTTCAAGAGCTATCGTGCCATTTTATAAATGCTTAATTATTTTTTTTTTTTTTTTATGTTTCACTGAAAGTAATGCAGAAACTTCAAATGCAAACCTGAAAAATCCTGAATTTCGGATTATGGTTTTTATGGCAAATGAGCGATGGCAACATCCGCCATAAGAATTCCGTGGCTGATGTCCAATCGAAACTAAACATTATAAATATAAACAGTGTATCTTTTCTTCGCAGTAAATATTTCAAAAACAAAATTGTAAAATAATTACAGGAGTAGGTCCAAAAAAGATAAATGTGTATTTTTTAATCTAATTATTATTGAAGAAGAACCGAAATATAATTATCTCGGTATCACCTTCAGTTCATCAAGACTCTTCAACATTGCAATAAGGCATATAGTGTCTAAAAGCAACTTAAGGATTGGGGCTGTACTAAGTAGCTGAGTGAAAACTGAAATGACATCATGGGGTATTAGGATTTGAATCAGGGATGCGGAATTATATCCTCTATGCTGCTCAGTTTGGACCATCAGGCACATTGAAGAATTAGAAAATATACAATATAAGAGACTACTATTCTTACAAAAAAATACCCCACACTTCATGCTAACATTAGAAATTGCAATCATTCCTGTGGGATATTATGCTTTAAAGCAGACATTGACCCTCAACTAAATACTCAACATGGATTGTACTCACTTTTCCAAACAACCTTTTTAAATTGCAATAACCGGTTGAGTTTGCTTAAACTGGGTAAAGCAGCTGAGAAAACGTCTAGAGAACACTGGAACGTTTGATCGGATTTTGTTTGATGATCCGGTCAGTATTAAAATCAAAATGAGCAAGATCTTGGAAAACTACAAGGAATTCATCAAGATTCAAGATATCTCGTTACTACGGAAATCGACCTATAATCCCTGGTGTGTGAGTGTTTTCGTCGGACGTTCCCCAGAACTATCTAATGTACCTGAGTACCTAATGTAACCTTGTAAGTTGTCTGAGGATTATTGCTGAATTAAGACTTTCTGGGAAATACGCCATCATCTTTAATGCCGATTCACAGAAATATACATAAATATACATTGGACTCCTGGAAGCCTTTTTCATCTTGTGATGGAACGGTATTGCAGGTTTACCATCATTTTTTATGAAGTTGCACCATGAAAACAGAATCCGATATATTCCCAAATTTATTAATATTACCCTAAATTATTTGTATGAAATCCTGGCATCACCTACTAAAATATATTTTAAATTGTTATTTATATATTACCCAGAACTTCAAAATTAGATCTGAATACCTGTTATCTGCATAGTTTTAACTGAATGGCTATTCTAAATATGTAGCAATGTTGTTAATGATGAAAAACATAAATAACATGCCCAGTTTTAGTGTCATTATTAATTTATATTGTTTATACTTATATATATGATTTTTTTTTATATGTCGGTGTTGTATTAGTAACGACACCTATACCTGAATGGCATCAACTGTACTGGCTAACGCTATTTGTATGGGAACTGCCCCAAAAACAAATAAATATATATTATTATATTATTAACACTCGCCATAATGCCACAGTCATGTTTCAGTTAATTTCAACAAGTTTGCAATTCAAAATACATAATTCTTCAAATTCTTCAAAGGTCTAAACAAAATATATTGGTGACGAAATTCTCGTTTGTGCGTAGGTATACAGGAACTAATAGAAAAGAATCAATATCTCATATCTCGAAATCTACAAATTTTCAAAAGAACCCCGACAATTTTTTTAAATTTAAATGTTTTTAACATTAATGTTTAAATTTTTTTTCTTTTTTTATTTAAACATTGTAAGGGTATTTCATAGAATAGATAAACCAGTTGGGTATTTTATGGAATGGGTACACCCGTTACTTTTCAGTAACTACAGTGATCATTCTCATTAATTTGAGGTTCAGTGATCATATATTTATACATAAATATAACCATAAGTCCAAACCCTCTAATTATTTCCGTCATCTCCTACCCAGATGTACTAAGAGACTTTTTGTACTCCCTCTCATCTTCTCCCAATTTGACTACTGTGCCTTACTGTCTTACGGAATATCTCCGTAAGATTTGTTTATGGGATTCCAAGACGTTTCCGTATTTCCCACCACTATGTGGTTCTTCCCCTCCTTCCGTTGACAATATTTCCTAAGCACATTCCTTTAACAAGTAATCAACAAATATCGCCCTTCCTATGTCTACAATCTCCTCCAATTCAAGTCCTCTATTCACTTCCTTATCACGAGATCTGGATCTTCTGACCTTTACACCCCTTTCTACAGATCTGCCTCATTTCAACAATGCTATATTGTCCGCTCTGCCACTTTCCGGAATTCCCTCCCTATTAAAATTTGGCATGTCTCCTCCTTATGGACATTTAAAATCCAGTTCCTCTTCACAATACAGTCCGACGCTGGCTAATCATGTCTGCACCAGTTTATAAGAATCTGGTTCCAATAATGAGGTGTTTTTTGTAATATGCTAATATAATTCATTTCACTCTTCATACATATTGTTTTGTTTTTTTGTTTATTTCTATGTATTTTACGAGAATTTTTTATCTTTTATGTTATTTTGTTTTTCTGTAATTTTCACCAATGAATTTATTTTTACATAGCTATAATGTTTATTTCTCATATAAGATTTTGTATATAGATTTCTATCTTTTTTTTATTTTAATCTTTGCTACATGATTATGTGCATATATCGCTTTCAATATTTTTATATTGCAGATGCAAAAATTTCTTTATTTTCTATGGTCGTTTATTTCATTGGTTTTTTGCTTATTAGATGAATTTATTTTCTTAATTTTTTAAATATATTGTTTTTTCTTTTGAGGAGTATACTTATGGTTTTTAAAATATATTATATAATACTTCTTATGGTCAGAAATAATTATTATTATTTCTTCATGTTAGTTATTCTCAAGAGACTTCGGCTGTCCCAGAATAAAGTTTGTTTTTTTCTGTTTCTATTTTTAAGTTTAGAAAAATGAAGAGGAACAAGCTATATGAAAAATTCAAATATCGTTTTTATTATCGAAAAGTATTTTGCATGAAGAAGTATGCTGTAGTCATAGGCACAGACCTAGGGGGAGGGGACGACCCTCCCTCTCTTTTCCTTCCTAATAATCATTTGCCCTCCTCAATAATTTGATGTACAAAAATGTAAAAAAAATATATATATACGAGTATATCAATAACAAATAATTTACATGAACCAATAAAATATGTAAAAAAAAACTAATTAAGAAAATAGGAAAAAGGTCGAATAACTGGTTAGACTAAGTCGTAGAAGTAAGATTAAATTTGAGGTAGAATCGAATTCTGTAAGTCTATATCAGCCCGTCGTTCGTTACTTCGCTTAAGCAGCAAACAACTCCAAGGAGAAATAGGGCTAGCAGACTCAAGGGCTCTAGTTCATTACTGATGCTCACTGCGATTTGTAGAGGGCGAGAGGGAGGGGAGTAGGGAGGGCGATCGCCAAAATTATGAAACGTTGTGAAACTCTGGATCCTGTGACCGGTGCATACACTCAAATGGTAGGTTCAATGTGGGCCCAAGCAAAAAGACGAATTAAAAAGGAGTGTTGACCCTCAGATTTAAAAAAAAGTAAAAACGGTGGACTCATATTCATGCGAGTCGTTTGGAGGCTTAGATATTTATCTTTTTTGAAAGAATATTTTAGAATATGCTACAGTTTTGGCCTCCAGAGTAATACACCCTTTAATATTGTTTATTATAAATGTTTTGTATTTTTAATAATTTGTAAATAAAATAAATGTTTGATTAGCCTATACATATTTTTAGTCGTATTTTCCCGGCATAAAATAAACTCCGTTTGATAACCCCTAGAACAAGATTATGTTTTTCCCCTCCTACATTTGAGCACCCCCCAGCGGTTCCCTTTGGGCCAAATGAGCTGAAATTTGGTACGTAGCGTTTTCTTCTTCATCGAAATCGCTCCACTAACAGCAAAGATATGTCTATTTCAACTTTTTTTAACAGAATTTTTCCGGTGAAGGGCGGGTGTACATTTTCTGTCCGTTTCCTACAATACGTTTATGGAAGTTTTGGAAAGAAGTCTGATAAAATACAACCTTAGTGACGGAGATCTGCTGCTCACTTCTTTTTTTTTTTATCATATGAACTTGGTAACGAATGAACGTATGACATCATATGAACTGTACTTACTTTTAAGTAACTGGTGTACCTATTCTACAAAAGACCCCATTGTACTGCTTACATTTTATATGTTTTTACCCAATTATATCATTTTTGCAATCATGTTTAACTTCCTTTATATTGTAAGGATGTAATTGGAAGATTATAAATTGTGAATCTTTGCGTTGGAAGTCAAAAACTTCAATATACGAGTAATCGAGTTATTGATTGGACTTAAAAGATATTGATTTGAATTCATCAATATTCTCATGAAATCTGAGGTGATTGCTCAAAGAATTACAAAGTGATAACGTTCAGTTTAATGCAAATTTAAATGAGAAATAATTAAATATAATTTGGAATGAGAATAATAACGCAATTTTAGTTTAGATATGATTGAAGAAAAAATCACACTGCTAAAAAAACATGTCTTTTACGCACTACACTTTCTTCCACAACCAACTGTTAACTTAAATTATCATTCACTTTAATTTAAATTTATTCTATCATTTTTTTTTTAAATGATAAACATGCAAATTTTAAAACACTAATAATATAATCAAGAACTATAATAAGTGTTTTACCTTAGTAAAAAGTTAATTTTCTTTTTGCTCATTTATTTGTCACAAACTTTTTATAATTTTGATATTTGAAATATTTCGGTTTTATTAATAATTATCTCCACAAACTTCATCTCCGCAACAAAACTAGCATGACTGATACCAATCAAATCGATTAAAAGGTTGAGGTAGCTATTCTAACCCCGATAAACGATTTGAGGTGAGATTTCAGTTATAGAAAATACGTTACGACTTACATTAAAAATAAAAGTAAAATATTTTTACAGCTGTTTTTGCAGCTAAATTGCTGGTTTTTTGCTTCCTTGTACGAAGTAAAGGAAGTATTGTAATCGCGAAAATTTTCGGTTTTCAGATTTCAACGGAAATGTCCATTTTGACCATCCCTGAATCCATTTTGATTAGTCGTGACCTCTGTACGTACGTTCGTACTTATCTCGCATAACTCAAAAACGTTAGCCGTAAAAAGTTAAAATTTCGTTAGAATTATTATATAATCTAGGTGTGAACCTCCCATTTTGGTCACTGTATGATTACCGGAAGTGGTACTTTACTTTTAGGTCATTACTGATTTTCATCAAAAATTATATTAAAATATTATGCAAAACTTCTCAAATTTGATATTTAAGACGCACATATTAATATAAACAACACAATAAATTTTGGTTAACATTAGCAAAGCGGAAGTTGTACTTTACTTGAAGGTCGTTTTAGACTTTCATCAAAAAGTATATTAAAATATAATGTAAAACATCTCAAATTTGGTAAATTAAACGCGTATATCAATATAAGTAATTTAATTGATTTTGGCTGAAATTGAAGATCCGAAAGGGGTACTTTACTTGAAGGTAATAAGAAACTTACATCAAAAGGTATATTGAAATTAATTACAGAGATCATATGATTCGGTGATAAAGGTTATAAACGCAATTTTTTTTCCACTCTAATTAAATAATTTTATTACTTGTTTTAAGTGTTAAAATTTATTGTAAAATACTGGTTTTCCATCCCATTTTTGAGATGAACAAGTCTGCAGCAGGAGAATAAGATATAAGTTAAGTGGGTTTTTTCCGCTTAAAATGTCGAAACTGTCGATTTCTAATGCTTTATCTAGTGATATTGAGAGTTTAAATGTTGTCACGGGACACGAAGAAATCTCTTGGGAATTTCAGTTATCATGAGACCTCCAGAAACAAGAGTGTGTTTATATGTGCGTGCGTGCGTGTGTGTGTCAATCCATGGATGTCGCGATGCCGAGTATCGTTTTTGAGATTCTGCAATCTTCGGAAACTAGTAACCAAATTCAGGATTACTTTTTGAGCCAGCGATTTATAGTTTAATAGGCGTACATGGAAGTCATGTGTTGTGCACATCAGATATTTTTTTATCTTTTTCTAAAAGATATCAACGAAAACTATACACTAAGGTGTATACATTATTTTGTACATAACAAAATAAACTTGCGAAAGTCGCTTAACGCAGTTTCCGATTTGTTCTACTAATCATTAATGAATTGGACTTGTACTATTAACATCTAAGATATTTAAATTGAAACTCTTCAGATTTTTTCACGACTCTGAACTAACAACTAAATACTCCTCAAGTATCACTTTTCGGAATCATTATTAATATGTGTATTGCCATTCGTATATTATTGCATTGCGTTTGCGACTTACGTGTAAATTGTAAAACGACTTCAAAATTTAATAACCTGTATATTTTATAACCTATACCATGTTAGTATTTTAAATTTCTTTTTATTGATGATAAATCCGAATTGTTAATACCATTAATAAAATCCATGTTTGTACTTCGCATTATGCTATAAACCAATCCATGAATTGGATGTTATAATTTTAGGTAAGATAATATTGTTTTGTAAACATTTCCTGCTTTGTAAATGGCGGTCGAATGAGTCATGATGAAAGGTTATGATCAATCAGTTGGCGTGAATAGAGTTCATTTGAAATGGGTTCGTCCCTATTCCAATTATTTTTCACAACATTTTTTATTTCATCTGCATATTTTTTATTATTATTTTATAATTTGTTCTTTCATATTACTCAGTGGTAAATCCATTAGATACCTCTTGCCTACTGATTGATTGTTTTGAGTTGATTAATTTTCGTAAATTATATCTCAATAGTTATTTGAAATTTTCTGCTCATGATCCGGAACCTGTATAATGGACCTAGCTATGCCTATTCATTTTGTCAATTTTGAAGAGAATAAAGAGATTGGTGTTTCGCATTGAAGTTTATTCTGTTCTCAATCTGTACCCAGTAAAAAATAATAGCGTAGCAATACACAAATTTGGATCATTGTACCAGATATGTATTAAGAATATTTTTGACACGTTTTGCATATTTGGGAAACAATGTTTTAAACAGCATCATTTGTTTTGTTATTTAAAAATATATTACTTTTTAAGCGCCTTTCCTGTTTGTTAGAATAAAAAACTACAATTGAAATGCTTTGAAAAAATGATAGATGATCGTTGAGACATTCTCACTTTATTTGGACGGTCAGAAGCTAGCGAATATACTTTTGTCGCAACGAACTTCCCTAATACCTACTAATTACCAAAATATATGATTCATAAAAATAATAATTCATTCAATAGTCGTTTTATAACAACAAACAATAACTCTTAACACAAACCTGCTGTATCTCAAGGCTTCATGACACAATAAGCATCTCACTTGCAGCACTTTGATCCCTTTTGATTGTTTCATCAAGTTAATAAATTTTTTGAAACTTCACATTGACTATTCGATTGTGAAGATAGAGAAAGTGTTTTTTTTCAAAATATTTCCGAGAAAATGTTTTTCAGAAGTCATTTTCGATCAGAAAGTGCTATCCAATTGGCAAGGTCTCTTAAAATATGTTTAATAATACAATAATACTTTTGTGTGAGGCAATAAAACAAATTAAGATATAGAGACTAAATGTGTTTTTTAGTTATTATAAATAAAATTTATCTTAAGGCTGTGTTTCGTTCAACCATTTTTCTCTCGAACTCGAGATATGAGATATGTGATGAGTTTTATTAAATAAATATTATAATTTTTGTGTTTATTAGGTATCGGTCTGTTATATTTCTGCACAGATTCTCAACATCGATTTCGATATTTATGTAAACTTCGGCTAACGATAACAGATGTTTTTGTATTATTTAAGGTTGTGGTACAAACGATTTGACACACTTAATGAAGATTTTATTAGTCTAAGGAAACTCAGTTTTCTAAACAATAAACTTTTTCAGAGGAGGAGTCGTTGGCCCCACACTCAACCCCCAACCTTGAGGACCGGGTCATTTATCTTCAAGGTTTCCCTCCCCCAATACAGGGGGAGGGAAACCTTGGCTAGGTGCTTTCACTACAGCTGAAGAGTCCTACCTACCCTTGGTTTAATTTCGGAGTCGCCTTCTCTTGTCAAATTTTCACTACGGCTATGAGGCGTGTCCCCGCAAGATGCAGTTTAACGCCATGCCCAGGACCAGATAATAAAAGGATTTACGGTGCTACAAGAATTAATGGTGAGTGGAAAATTAAGAGCAACAGTTAAATCGAGACTGCATTAGAGAATAATAACATTATTAACTGTATCAAAGCTAGTAGGCTGAGATGGGCAGGACACGCGGCAGGTTAGATTCTGGTTAGATTCTATTTTGATGAATTCTGGAGAAAGGGTGCAGAGTAGAATACTAGAGGCTTACTCCAGTGGAAAGAGGAAAAGGGGAAAATCGAGAAGCAGGTGGAAGGATGAAGTGGAGAGAGACGCTAGGAATCCGCAATTGGAAGATAGAAGCACAGGACAGAAAGAAGTGGAGAAGAATAACTCAGGAGGCCAAGGGTCATGCTGGCCTGTAGTTCCGGGGAATTAGTTAGTATTAGGAAAATATTTAGGGCATGTAAACGTAAGAGTCTCAGTAATTAATGCTTAACTAAAAGGCAAACGTCCGCAAGACAGGCCGAAACGCAGGTGGGAAGTTTGTGTTACATCCGACTTTTTTTATTTGGATTTTGAAATTCAATGGAGGGAGATTTATACGGGATGATTGGGTATTGAACCTTAGTGTTCGCTAAGCCTGTATTTATATTTATAAAAAAATTAATAGTCATTAAGGTTAGGACTAGTCACTTCCAATTTATTTCTATTATAACTTTCATAGTATTCCGTGATTGGTAGTACGTCCGCCAAGCTAGTGATTTTATTATTTGGAAATCCTCAATCACAGGAGCATAAGCTGGCCCAGGTCTTTAAGAAATTGATTTTTATATCTCTGATATAGGTAGGCCCATTAGATATACTCGTAAATCGTTATTACTGATTTGATAACCTAGATTTGATAACAACTGATTCCATGTCAATCGAAATTTGAAAGGTAGAAGTCGGCTTAATAATGACCTAATCTGGATTCTTCTTACAGGTTCCCGACAGTGACGAATCGAGGAAAGGAAAGGAGGGTAGAGAAGACAACCGCCCAGGATCCCGCGGCCTACGATGCCCCGCGCCATAAAAATTTTAAATAAATGACTTATACAATATCGTCATAAAAATTGGATACAAAATGAAAAATTATAAGTTATAAGAATACATGAGTTTTCAGAGTAAATTTAAAACGCTTTATTGACATAAAATGCTGCCATTTTGCCATAAAAGTTTCAAATTATTTCGAGTTAGGGCCTCCAGACTCCCTCTATCACTTGGGAGGTTTTCTATATACGTACTGATTTACCCCCAAGATTACTAGTACCCTCCGAATCCGCCTAACCAACGGTGGCCCCGTGGAATGTCGTATTGCCCAGGGCTCGCAATGTCGTATCGCCCAGATCCTCGCAAGATCATATCGCTCAGGACCCCTCAAGCTTTATTTATAAATCCGGCACTGGTTCCGATATATTTTATTTAAGGTTTATCAGATAGTTGTATCTCAAAACAAATGTTTGTAACAAAGAGAATCCTGATAAAGCTTTCTAAACAATTAATAGTTGATAAAAATTAATAATTGATAAAATAAATTTTCTTTAATCAACTGCTTACTTTTTAAAATGACATGACCATTTTTTGTTACAACAGGTATTTTCAAAATATGCCTCCTCATTATTTATTTGCTTACAATATGAAGTTGAAAATTATGAAATAAAGATAATGTTGTATTGTGATACCTTAATTTAGGACTGGCTTACAGTACGTTAAATTTTGGACAAAGTATTTCTTTATAATCATAAGTAGTTAATTATTATATTTTTCAAACTTATTACATTGAATTGAATTATTTCACAAGGTAGGTTGGTCTTTGGTTTTTTTTATCTGCAGACAGATGGAAATCTTATATGTAATATGATTTCAGTCATTTCGACCTTTTGTTTCATGTGAGAAGCTGAAATATTCTTCTTAGTACACTTAAAATAACAAATTCAGGTAAAAGTGATCAACTACAATATTTGTGAAGATGAGATTTGTTACTTTGTATCTGTCTCTGAGCCAAACTTCCGCTTCATTATTTATAAAATTATGAAATTATCAATAATTATTGTTTATTAGTTCATGATTAGACTGACATACAAGACTCACCCCTTTAGCAACAACACTTGTAGATTCCTAGGTCAAATTGGTAAATGCCAAGTCGGTCTGGCTTATTGGCACATACCTAAGGCCCTCGGTCTCAGCAGATTGTCGGAGTTCCTAATTAGATTAAAATGTTTATTAGTTAGGGGTCACTCATACACGGCTCCACTGATATGCTGGAGGCGAAGTAGGTTAAATTAATGGTAAATTTGAAATTATATTAAATGTATAGAATTCTGTCTTTAACTTTTTTTATGGATGGAGGAACTATTTCAAGGAATTTGCTAAAAAAGAAAATTTGATAAAGTCAATGAAATCCTATGAGGTTTCTAGAAACAAATTCGCTTCTTCTTAGAAATTATTAATTACATTGGCTTTATTACATTGAAGAAAAGTAAATATTTTATCTTTTCTTCTGTGAATGCGTGAACACAATGGAAAAAAAGATCAATATGGACAGGCTTATAGCATTGAGGCTAAGTAATATGGCAAGGAGATAAGTTCAGAAATTGTTTTCTCGTCTGTATCAATTCATGTTTTTCTTGACCATTGAATTTAGAAGATATTTGAACTGAAATAACACCAACAACTTCATATATAAGTAGGATCAGACGAGCAATAACAAAGTTTAAAAGTATAAATTGAAAGTATACATATCAGTTTATCCCCTGCCATTATAGATAAATGATCTATTGATGTGAGTATTTTTAATTAGTGCTATCAGGATAAACTGTGTGTATGTAGTTAATAAGTTATATATACCTAATTATAATGTGACATCAAAGTATAAATAAAAAATCTGTTGCGGTGAGCGCATCACACAACTTTCTCTTACCGCATTATAATAATAATCTTAGCAGAATCCATTTCTTCAAGTCATCTCTCACAATAGTACAATAAATTAGGTTTCAAACAATTTTAGTACGACAATTCTATACACAATATATTTTTGGTTTTCAGACTTAAAATACATTTTAAAAGTTAGGGTTTAGTGTTGGCGGCTAGGTGGGAGGAGTTTCGGTCACATACGTCTCCTTTTGGAAGCGTTCGGCTTTCCATCTAGGATCTTGTAGTTGTTATAACATACGCTGTATCGTTGCTACTAATGGCTCGATTTAGCTAATTTTTTTCAGAGAGAATTTAATTACCTTTCATATGATTTCATACATAATTTACCATAAAATGCACCTTTTTGAGTTATGCGTAAATAATACATATTTTCTTTCCGCTATTCCCTCTTCCCTGCATTTTCTCGTTGATATACTACATACCTAAAAAGTTAAAAGGCCTGAAGGTCTGAAGATATTAGGGAAGTTTCGTCAAAATCATTACAGCTGTTAACGAGAAAATTGTAAAAAAAGTGTAAAATCTATGATATAATTGGCACTTCCGGTTAGTCCGATACGCTGTATCTTTGCTAGTACTGGTCAGATTTAGATGATTCCTTTTTTGTTTTATAGACACATTAATTACCTTTTATGCGATCTAAACACAATTTATCATAAAATGCATACTTTTTTAGTTATGCGCAAATAAAATTTTCTTTGTACTATTACTATGTTTCCCTTCATTTCCTTGATGATGTACTACATATATGAAAAGTTAAAAAGCTTTAAGGAGGAGCCAAAAAAAAACCTCGAGTCTAAAATTATTTTATTATTGATTGATTTGGTGTACAATAAATAAATAAATAAAGGCTCTATAATTTCCCTGAACTGCCTGAAGTATTGAGGATGTTGACACTTATAATTTTCTGATATTATCAAGTTGAATTTATACTTCATTGAGAATTCCTTCTGTCGTCTATTTAGTGAGTTAGTTAAAAATTGTATTGATAATTATGAAATTAATTTAGTTCGTTTTACAATTTTTGGATAAAAACTTTAAAGTTGGTTTCATGTACTTTATGCGTTTTAAAACAACACATTGTTTTAATAATTATACTTACAGGAAGCACTTTGATATTTAATAAATACATGTTCTTTGAAATTTCAAATTTATTTGCTTTTCTTTTTTTATCCTTCAAAATCATCGATAGGTACCTAAAGAATATAGTTTTTTGAATGTTGATAGTTGATCATTTTAATAAAGAAATTTCTATTTAACACAATAAGTGCGGAAAGGCCTCAAGTGAGCCCCGTCGGTCTTACCCCAGGATGGGTGGTCCTCAGGTGAGGTCCATTCTCCTTGGTTCCCCTACTCTGTTCTATACCACCGTCTGTGGTGGGATTATTTGTTTATCCTCTAGGTAGTAAAACTGGCTTCAGCAGACTTCTAGGAGTGTACTTTGTCCTTCAGTCGACCAACTTTTCCTAATAATTTTTCAATTTCATCTTTAATTTTTGAAAAAATGTGAACAGGAGGGGGATGAGGGAAAGAGGTGGTATTTTCACAAAATCACGTCAGCACCGAGAGTGTTAGTATAATTTAATCTTCATTTTCTTTGATGGATGGTTTATGATGGGTTTTACTTTGCAACTTGAAAAAGAGTCACCATACCCTATTAAGATTTATAAGAATATAGACCAAATTAAAATGTTTATTTTATTTATCATTTGACCTCTCATGGCAGCTGGACCATCAAGACTCTAAAATATCTCCGAAGTCAATTCAAATGCTGAAAAATAGAAGTAAATGTTTCTGATTATTTTTTATATGACCATTTGTGAAAAAAAAGATAAACCAATTATTTTAATTGAAACATTTAAAAAAAACTCAATTTAGATGCAATGTTTATTAATTAAAATTACTATTCCATTAGAGCATCTCTCAAAAGAGATAGGTTAGTTAATCACTGATATTAGGTTTCCAGTCTTTAATGAGAGACAAACAAAATATCTTATCTGCTCCCCTAAATTTAGCTACTGCTGGCAACTTTCACTAAAAGAGAATATGCTTCTCTGGGCTAAGGAAAGATTACACCTTAAACATTGTTTCATTTGACAGCAGTATGGCATGTTTAAATTGTTTAGCCATATTTGTACTTGATAGAATTCATACAAGGTACAGGACTGCCAACTGAAAAAAAAAAGTTTTATTGGCGCCTCATTAATATAATAAAATGAAAATAATCCAGAAATTGAATACTTTGAGTTTATTTAATTTTTAAAAATAAAATATTAAAGATAAACCACTTGTTTACAACTTGTGACTTTTGAATCACCCAATTCCCAAGCAACCAATGATAAAATAGTAGAAGAATATTAAGGAGGGAATCTTCACTAAAGTTTGAGATACACTAATGGAAGAAAAAAAAGTTAATAACTGATAGCTTTTTATTTTTTGAAAAAAATGGAGATCTCCTTACTTGAAGATGTGTTGGGCCAATGTTAATAGGATATTTTAGAACTGTTAATTGTTGTTAATTAGTTTTAAATCAAAATTTGGCTTCGATAGATATAATGTAATTCATATTTTAGTTACCAAACCCATTTTAGCTGATCTTGTCATAAACATTATCAATGAATTTCAAGATCCATTGCTTTATCTTGATAACAAAAGAAGATAACTGGGCATTTAAAATTTCAACTTGTTATAAAAAAAAATAATGCCTTCATCATTGATGAATATATGAAGTATGAGTTAGGGAGTCACTTCTTAGTCTAACAATATAAGTTCTAATTTAATTGGGAAAAATGATCATTTCTGATTATTACACAAGTGGCGTATCTAGTTGAAGATTCTAGAAAAGTACATTTTTCTGAAACTTTGATAATCTTGTTTATATAAACATTAATTAATAAAAAATAAAACAATATCTTGAATTTTTGTAATATTTTATTTTGAAATGCAAAATTATAGTTTTCATACATAAATGTAATGTTATATACTTATGTACGTTTATTAACAAAAATATTTCATTCTGGTGTACACTTTTCCAGAGCTTCTATGGCATCAACAGTTTTACAATACATAATTTTCCAATAGATAAAATAATGTATTACTGATGTGCCATTTCTGCTCTAAGCCATTTATAAACATAGTTTAATGACTATTTCAATCATCCATAATCAGCCAAATCAATAGCACTACGTTTTATTAAATAAAGCAATATTCTACTATCATAAACTCTCAGAATTACACAAAATACAACCAGTTTCTACACTTATTGTTATAATAAACATTTAATATTTCCCTGTATCAGGAATTGGTAACAATATACATTTCTAATACTCATGTTCATAAATATTTTACATTTAATGATAAGAATTCTTTAGATCTCCATTAAAAATGTAGGCTTTCAATGGAACCTAGTCAGAAGGCAAGAAACATAGGTGAAAGCAACCTTTGTTGTCCTTGGCCATATTTATTTATTATTTTTAATATGTCTTCATATGAAAAAAAAAGAATGAAAGAATGAAATTTGATTAAGAGTGGAAATATCTGCTTAACTAATCCCCAATAATTTTTAGAAACTTCTGGCAATGCAGCACAGAAGTTATTTTGTCTACTTTAGATGAACGTAAATATTGGAAAATAAATTTATAAATTAATACTTCTTTGGTTGCTTTCACAACAGGTTAATTAAATTATTTTAAACAAATAGATCTCATGTTAATGATATGGTTTTTTCTTTGAAAATACAGTCTTAAAATGAGACAGTTTACATTTAATAAGTGATCATTGTTTTTTACCTATGTCTCTTGCCTCAATTTTTTTTTTTAATTTTTAAATTTTTTTTCTTAAAGACCATACATAAAATATTTAATTTATATCTTACTGCAAGTTCAGCAAAGTTTGCTGTTAAAACATTCATATTAGAGATAGTTTGAGACCAGTTTATTGCTGGTGGTAACAACTTATTCAAAATATGTTGTTGCAAAAGTTCAATTGAAAAGAAAAAGATTTTCACTAACGAGATAATGTTCCACAAAATATAGAGTTAGACCAATTCCCTGGTCACCAACATCACTATTACTACTGGCTATACTGTGCTTGGCTTCTGCTGTCTGGATTTGGATCCTCTGTATCCACGCATCAGGCCCTGAAATGATCTCCTCTCCAGCCGAGCGGATGCTACCGCTTCTTGGTCAACCTCATCATCAAACCTGAAACACATGGCAAATGTACATTTGATAATGCTTGCTAATATAAGAAGAAAATATGAGGTATAAAACCAATATAAATATCTTTGGTTACACAATATTACGTATTGAAACTAAATAATGGTGAAATAAAAATTATCAAATTGAACTTGAGAGACAAATAGGTTTTTATTATTTCAACAAAAGATTTTATTTACAAAAAACCAATGAAATACAAGAGAGATTCTGGTATTACACTTTTTTTCTGTCATTACTGAGCAAATGGTAAAGTAGTGGTAGCAGGAATACTCTAGAAGAGTTTAGGAAGACTCTGGCTTCCTCTCATAGGAACACGGCTATTAAAAAGATAGTGAAATTTATTTTTCCCTTGGCCAAAGACACAGTATTTAACACAATCATCATATTAACCATCTTTTTTATTAACAATATGATGAAATACTGAAAACTGAATACTGAAAATACCTTATTCCCATAGTTTTTAGGGTGCTAAATCCAAATATGATATTAAAAAAGCTGTATCACCCACAATTTCTTCACATTTTATAGTTAAATTTATTAAATTAAGCGATTTTTAAAGAATTGAACAGCTTTCAGTCTTAGACCTCATGAAACAATTAGGCCTTAAGTTAGGCCTCATGAAACAATTTGTAAAAGCTAATCTAAAGATAGACCATGTTTAAAGTATCTCTGCCAAAAGTTTCCACGCCTTTCAGAAGCTAAACTAAAAGAAGGCATCTTTGTCGGACCTGACATTAGAAAAATGATGTTTGATGTTAACTTTGAATCCACAAAGACCTTAAAGGAGAAAGAAGCATGGGTATCATTCAAGCAAGTCGTTACAAAGTTCTTGGGAAATGAAAAAGACCCAGAGTATGTTTCTATTGTAGCTAACATGTTACAGAAATTTAAAAAGTTAGGATGTTTGATGAGCCTGAAACCTACGGAAAACTATGGGTGATACAAAAAAACTAAGACCAGATTTAGATTCAGCACATAAAAATCTATAAAGATCAACTAACTTAAAAAAAGTTTTCAAAAAATTTTTTTTTGTTGGCCTGTGTTATTAAAAGTTTATTATCAATTTAGTTAGTGAAATATGATAAATTAGCGAGACCCATGTGAAAATTTTGCACAAACCATAGATTTGAATCAGATGTTAATACATTAGGAATTCAGTAAAACTTTAATTATTTATATTCAGCAATATTACTCATATATTTTGCATTTACATATTACTCACAAATATTTAATATATCTATTTAGTAAGCTATTAGTAGATAAATAAAATCTGCACTCTACCATGGAATAAACATGTTTCATTTTAACCTTAATTAAAATATTAATTTTCCAAACACCAGTATTATCAGAAATTTACAAAAGCATTTAAACAATGCCATTGTATATCAGATGAAGAAATAATAATTTTCTCAGGAAGTAGTTCTGCCCAGTTGGCTGTAAATTACTTATCAGTAAAAATAATTAAAATATCAAGTGAATATATAATTAAAGCACATTAACTACACATTGCAGCCAGAAATACCAGTTATGCCAAATCCAATATGAATTTTCACTTGTTTTTAAAACGTTTAAACTTCCATTACTATTATCAGACTATACAATATTAATTGAAGGCATGAACAATAAACAAATGATGTAGTTATAAGCAAAATGTATGAGTTGTCGCATAAAGACAACTTGCTTCCATAGATATGAAGTTGCCATGACAACGACATCTACGCAAGTTGGCATAGGACTGGTGGACATCTTAATCGTGGGTTATTTCGAAAACGGTAGATTTTAGAGCTTTAAAACATAGGACCCACCCTAAAGACTTTAAAATGTAGACCCTTGCACTGAAATCTTTAAAACTTTACCCGAATTATCTCGATCCACCGACTCACGTTAAGAGCTTATTCATTATTTACTTACGCAAAAAATAATTAGAACTGAATCCTTCAAACGCCAACTTCAGTTCTCTGACCAAGATAAATTTATCTTTGCTACAAAGTTCTGAACAACTAAGTTGGAAATCACAGCAAATAATATCACCTCAACCCTTCTCTAGGCAAAAACAACTTACCAACAGTGCTATTCAAAACCTGCTAAAACAATACGTCTACATAAATTAGCAAGAATAATTATGAATTGCTAGTATCTTTTGTTGAAGTAATCTTGTAACCTGTTTATAGATTATTAACATAGTAATAAAATCAGAGTGCATGTTAGACTATTAGCATTAGATCAGTATTTCATTGCATTATATCAAAAATGTTGACGCGCTTATTAGCACGTATATTATCTTACTATTGTAAGATTTTCTTTTTTCTAGTTGAGATTTAGGAATTAATATTAGATACAAATGAAAATAGCAAATTTTTTTGGGACCAAAAAATAAAACTTAAAATTTGACACTCTTCTTTGATGAAACGTTTAGTTGTTCATTTGTTGTACAACAAATTGACAAGAAGATGCTGTATAATTAGCTTTTATAATAAACAAAACAACAACAAAACAAATTCTGACAACCATATCAGATGGAATTATCGCTCCAAACATTTTTAGCAATTTTTAAATTGGTCATTTAGTTAGATATGGATACTCAAAAAAATCTTGATTTTTTTAAATTGATGATGTTTAATTAATACCTAGAGATATTCCATAAACGCTTTTCGAAATATTTATTCAATACGATTCTATATTGGAAGGATCAACGGCACAATAAAAATACGTATCAGTTCGTTGATGAAATGACATGTTTGCTCCTATGAGTAAAATAATTTCATATTCTTTTCCAACGGAAGTTTGAAATGATTATCACAACCTTATTGCTTTCACTTACTTATATATGATATAATGATATGCCTCTTAAAATGATATGCTTGTGTGTCTGCGAATAGCCTAGCTCAAAAACGAAAAGTTGTAAGAAACTGAAATTACATATTTAAGGTAAATAAGAACAAAACTGATAGGGCACATCCTATCAATATGAACACAGAATTCCAAAGACTACGTCCAAGTGGAAACCTCACCAGGTGTCAGATTAGGTATAAGCCTGATTGTTACGCCTCACTTAAAATATCTGGCAGGCGGGATGGCCCAAGTGGGGAATGGTCTAAATCGTGTGGTACGGGCGCATTCTGACTAATATGCTACAACAACTTTTTCTCTAAAATCGATTTACCGGAAGTGCCACTTTATAACGTTATTTAACACTTTTTTACAATTTTCTTGAAAACAAATGTTACGATTTTGATTAATCTGGTCATATCAATGTATAATGGAAGCGATTTTTTTATGAGTTCCTGGGAGTATTAGAAGAGTAGCAATTTCTTGTCACTGCCTAAGTTGACGATCCAGCAGTGGTGGTCTCCAATAGCAGAACCGGAGTCAAGAGAGGAACTGAACAATGTTCCAGCCTGATGACAAGATGGTGTGAGGGGAAGAAGATGAGGATGGCCGCCGCCAAGACACAAGCCATACTTTTAAAGGACAAAACTGATAGAGCACATCTTATCAATATGAACACAGAACCCCAGAGGATACGTTCAAGTGGAAACCTCACTAGGTGTCAGATTAGGTATCGGCCTGAAAGTTACAACTCACTTCGAATACCTGACAGGCGGGATGGCTCAAGCGGTGAATGGTCTAAATCGTGTGGTAGGGGCGCATTCAGGGACATCAGGTACCCACCCACAATCGCTATTAATAAAGAAATTGTAAAGGGAATTCTAAAGTATGCATCTCCCTTCTAGTACCGGAACCTCAGACAAAGACAGGGAAATAGGATGCCATCGGAGCAAAGGCCGGCTCTGCTTCGCGTCACCACAGGATAAGCGTGCAGTACAACTTCGTTTGAAGCGGTGCAGGTACTAGGGGGTAGGTGCCTCTTGACTATCTCCTGCGAGAAGAAGGGACCAAGCATGCTTTACAGGAAGGAAGGCTCAACAGGGCTTTCGGAGAATCTGCGACGAGGATTGTAGAGAACTCCAACAAATAGAAGAAGATAATCCACAAGGGTACAGTGGAAGAATGAAGTCGACGGTGGATGACGACTTCGAAAGGGAATATCCTGAGTACAGCATTCGAGGATTCAAGGGCGACGATATAAGACATCCTCCCTGAGGAGAGGTTTCATTGGTTGGTGAATGAGAACCCGCGATTCAAGAAGTTTATTGTTATAGTTGGAAGACGGCGGTGGACTCTGCCCACTAAACTTTAGAGCCTGAAGGAGAAGGGATCAGTGCCGGAAAGCCACCCAGTGCCGGATGGTTGAAAATTAAGAAGAGCGTGCACAGCTCATGTTAATATTATCTAATGTTTTACTTGTCCTAGTATGTTGTTACGCAGTCATGCATACACCCGCATCGCCGCAATAAGAAAAATAAATAATCAATATACAATTAAATGGTTTTTAATATCAGCTAGGTTTACAAAAAGGGAAAAAACACAGTAAAAAGTTATGACCGAAAAAAAATAGGAAAACAAGTTATGACAATATTTTTTACTTGCTCTTAACTCAAAATTGAACATTTTATATTATAAACTCAAATTACCAATTTAAATTCTGTAAAAAAAAAAAAAATCGAAATCAAACGAGTATAAGCAAAGATACGGCCTATTGTATTTTGTATCCATGTTTAGTTTTTCGAATATTTCGAAAATTATTCATCTCCCGGTGCTCATTTGAAAGATATTACAAAGTTAAACTCAAGTTATTTTTTTTTTTTCAGATGATATCTGAATCGGTGAAACATTGATTTTGTTTAGGAATCTTTCAATGATAACTAAATAGTTATTAACTGCCGAATGCTAAAGCACTGATTTTTAGAATATGTTATGTCGAATTCGTTTATTTTATGTACATATATATAAGAAAGATACTACTGACTGACGTAGTGATCACTGTATCTTTCAAGCTGACATTTTGAATGGTGGTTTTCCGAATATATGTTCAATAAGGCTGGGTTCGAAAAAAATCGTACTTTACATGGTTACATTTTTTTTTCTAAAACCTAAAAAACACGATTTTTTTAACGTTTTAGCCACTTTTTACAGTCGGAAGGCTTCCCGGATTTCGGATTTGTCTTCCTCGAGTATTTTCAAAAAATAGTTTTCCACGGTTTTATTTTTGGATAAGGTGAACAAAAAATAACCGTAAGCTCTTTCCCTAACTTCTCAGTTCAAATCATTTCTTATAGTCATTTTTTTTGAAATAGCTATGAAATGCGGCTGGCACCTTTTATGCTTGTAATATATTTTTTTACATTACTGAATCTTTAGCTTTTTCGCTGAATCGCACAAATCTTCACGAAATACCTTGTTTTTCGACAACAAAAATTCTTTCGTAGAAAAAAAACAACACAATATTTAAATAGGAAATTTGAAAATGTTTACGAAAATTTTAATAATGACACTTACTTTGAATAAAATTTAATCGAATTTCATCGGTATTTATATAGAATAGAAATAGAGTAGAATAAAGAAATAGAGTAGTAAAAAACAAATATAGATTAAAAAACAAAAAAAATTAAGATGAATTATAATTGGAAATGACGAGTAGTTGAAGGATCAGAAACGATTCTGAAACGAAGGGCTATTATATTATATTAGTCTTTAGTATTGCCATGACATGCTTTGAAACCATGAAGGACATATAAGAATCGGAGTGTAATGTATATAATACAATAGTTTTAAAATAAAAGAAAGAGGTTGGCTCAGAAAAGCTGTGGGACATGATCCGCCGGCTCATAACTGTGCTCAATGCTTATTTCAGATACTTCAACTGATTTCCAAAGTTATAGAACTGGAATTAATTTTAAAAAATTAATATTTAATCAAAGTTTTTTTTAAAATACGTTTTTCAATTAGCAAATTTGCATATGTCCATAGTTACAGATTTACGATTCTTTAATTTTTAAACCCAAAGAAGTTATAATGATATATAAGAAATAAAATCTACTCATAGAACAGAAATTTCCGTTAACCATTCTTGAACGCATGCTCCCTTCCCTTGATCGATAAAGTGATCTCCGAGCATCCACTATCGACGCCTGTAACCATGACGTCTGCAAGGACATCCAATTCCAATATTCAATTAACTTCGAAGCAGCTTAGGAGGCTTTCCTCTTCTTCGAATTCCACAAACGAAATGCATTTTCAAACAGAATAAGTTGGTGCAGGAAAATGAATGTAGGTAATACATTTTACTCCGCAAACTACAAATGGTAGAAGAAGTAGTAATCAGTTGAAAATTACTGGAGATTTTCTTTACTTTAGAAGTCTTCAAGAACCCTGAGCCGTGGTTAAAATAAATCATATTTTTGTTGATCACAATCTCAGGCCCCGGGTTCGAATCCGGCTATGGCAGATAATTTATTTAATCTTTATTATCAGCTTAGGAACGATTCTGGAGTCGGTAGACCATCCTGAGGCACACTCAGCCTCTCTAAAGTGTTTATCTGGATTGGTGGATAGATCTGGTAGTTTAGTTTGGATGGTGACAATATCACCTCCTTGTATAACCGTTTGTCAACAAGAAACCGTACTTTCTCACTAAGTAATGAACCAAAGACCGTCCATGTGTTGTAATGGTACACGTTTCATTTTTTCTATTTCTATAGACATCTCCTTCTCCTTAATTAAATAGTTAAATGTTTTCAAAGGCACTTGAAAAATATGTAGCGTTTAGTTACAGAGAAACGAAAAGAGAATAAACAAACAAATAAAATAATCATTTTTCAAAAATATCAATTTTCAGGAAAATTTCCCTTATCAACTTCCACAACTTTACTAATCATTCTCCAAAACGTTTCGAGCTCATCTTGCCCATTTTCAAATGATCTTGTATTCGCTTTTCTATCCCTATTTGTCCAAATGATATTATTCGTATAGGAAATTGCTATTTGTCATTCTAGTTTTGCAGCTGAAAACAATTGTCACATTTTCCCATTAACCAGCAATTCTGACAATTCAAATAGATCACCCTTGCAAAAACACATTTTTTTATTGTTTTTTCTTCCTTGTACGAAGTAAAGGAAGTATTGTAATCGCGAAAATTTTCGGTTTTCAGATTTCGACAGAAATATCCATTTTGACCATCCCTGAATCCATTTTGACTAGTTTCGTCGTGGCGTCTGTACGTACGTTCGTACGTTCGTATCTCACATAACTCAAAAACGGTTAGCTGTAAAACGTTGTAATTTTGTATTTAGAATTGTTGTAAAATATAGTTGTGAACCTCCCTTTTTGGTCACTGTTTGATTACCGGAAGTGATACTTTACTTAAAGGTCATAATTGATTTCCATAAAAAATTATATTAAATTACTATACAAAAGTTCTCAAATTTAGTATTTACAATTTATATATTGATTTAAATGACATACTAGATTTTGGTCAAAATTAAAAACCTGGAAGCGGTACTTAAAATATAATGTAAATTTTTTAAAATTTGGTAAATAGGACTTTTATATCGATATGAATGTATTTACTATATTTTGGTTAACATTGGTGAGCCGAAAAGGGTAATTTTCGCAGTTTGGTTTCCAATCCAATTAAACATTATTATTACTCGTTTTAAGTGTTAAAATTGAGTGTAAAATACTGGTTTTCCTCCCCATTTGTGAGATGAACAATTCTTCAACAGGAGAATAAGATATAAGCTAAGTGGGTTCTTCTGCTTAAAATGTCGAAACCGTCGATTTCCAATGCTTAATCAAGTGACATAGACAGTTCTAATGTTGTCAGGGAACACGAATAAATCTCTTAGGAACTTGTTACCTACTGAAAGAAAACGACATGTAATAACGGAATGAGACCTCCAGAAATAAGAGTATGCCTCTGTGTGTGTGTGTGTGTGTGTGTGTGTGTCAATAGATGGATGTCGCGGCGCCGAATCTCGTTTTTGAGACACTGCAATCAAACGGAAACTAGTAACCAAATTGAGGATCAATTTGAGCCTCCGATTTACAGTTTAATTGGCGTACCAGGAAGTCATGTGTTGTCCACATCAGATATTTTTAACTGTTTTAGAAGTAAAATAATCATAAAAATAATCAATTGTATAATGATTATTTAAGTAAATCCAAATTGATTTTAGCGATAACTCGAATAATGAAGAGCTATAATTTGTTTTATGGCTTATAGTTGACTTCTAGCTGAGATATTTTGAAAAACTTCAATATCTTTTTGTTCCCATATCTTAACTATTGTAATTAGTTGAAGAAAATTGTCTGGAGATTTTCCTTACTTTAGAAGTCTTCAAGAACCCCCGAGGCCGGTTAAAATTAATCATATTTTTGTTGATCACATCCGGCTAAGGATTTCTTCAGTGTTAATTGTTACACTAATTTATTTAATACGGTAAAAATTTGTTAACATTTTTTAGAAAATAACAGTACCAAATTAGTATAAGTAAAATTTATAGAAAAAATAATTTCATTTTTTATTACCAACTCATATCATTTCACATCGAAGAAACGTGGAAAACCCTTATTAAATGTTACAGGTAATTTTTACAAGTAGACTTTTTTTTCATACTTTGTAAAAATTTTGAATTTTTAAGATTTTATCTCATTACATGGTTCTTTCTTTTTTTCAAACTACTAAACTGAAAACTCGACGAAAATTTATCGGGACAATTAAAAAACAAAACAAACAGAAAAAGAAGTTAAAAATTTTACCTTCTTCAAACATTGAAATACTTATTAGACAATTTTAGTCGAATGCACTGGTGCTAATGAAAATTTAAATACATTTGTTCAAATTGTAACGTATCGACATCGTTTTTTGATATAAGTGCCTAAGCGCCAAAAATTCAAAATTTAGGTTTCAATTTATTATGAGACGTAACCATCTCAATTGATTTCCAATCACGATATATCGAAAAAAAAAAATTGGAAACCGTCTTATAATCTACTATAGATGACGTAAGCAACAAATACTGATGGCTCTCAGTCTTGGCTTAGACCAGTGCTAGAAACCAGTACGATATATGTATATAAATCGTAATTATAAATATATATATAAATTGTAAATGTTATACCACCTTAAAAAACTCGTACTGTCCACAGTAAAGAATAAAATTAAAAAAAAAAATTGTTATTTGGGGAAAAATCGTTTACTGTGTTTCCTGTAAAGTTTGGCGCCTAAGCCTTTTTTACCAATACTTCTCATTTAAAATTTTCCAAATCGAATCTTTTTTAGAAGTTTGGGTAAGAAATGGAAAAAGTCTAGTTTATTACTATACAGAACAATAAGCAGCTATCTAGATAATTGTTGTGTCTGAAAACGATATTCAAATATAAAAAGAAACTTATACCGTTTCTAGATATTTTTTAAATTCAAGACGACATTTTAGCTATCCTTAGGACAATTGAGATCACTGTGATCACTCCTGTATAAATGAGATTTTGTTTCCTAGATGACGTTAGGTGCCAATCATCCATCTAATTTACTTAAGCAAATAGCTATTTGCTATATAATATTGAAGAATATTCATTACTTTATGGACGAAATTGGGTATTTTGACCTGCATTGAGATTTGACACCTTGCGCGGATCTCATTATCGCGTAGGGGAGCGTCCCACGGGTGACGGACGTGGGGATGGTCGGTGGAAATTCCTTGGAAGTTCCTCCCGGCTGTCCGATGGACTCGCTGACCGACAATGAGAGCGCCCCTCAAGGCTTGCTGGAGGGTGTGACGTAGGTTTGAACGCCCTACTCACATACTTCAGGGGATTCATGGCGCAAGTTGAAAATTAGAGATTTAGGTATAGGGACGTGGAACATAAGCAGTTTGAATACAGCGGGTGGGCTAAAATCGGTGGCAAACGAGGTTAAGAGATACAATGTAGATATCGTGGCACTGCAAGAGGTTCGCTGGCCAGGGGAACAGAAGTGAATTAATCTATTTTGTACGGTGGGAGCGGTAATTATTGTTTAGGTACTGGATTTCTAATTAGGAATAGATTTTTAGTGATAGGATATCTGTGGCCATATTTCAGGGGCGGTGGTTTTAAATCGCGCTGATAAACATACATTCTCCTACAGATAGTTAAATGCGAATTTTATAATAAACTAGAGTGGGTTTATGATAAACTACCTCGAAACTGTATGAAAATAATAGTAGGAGACGCGAACGCAAAGGTGGGAAGGGAAGAAGTATATTATCCGACAATCGGTAAAGAAAGTTTACACGAACATATTAATGATAATGGGATCCGTCTAATAAACTTTGCTATCTCGAAAAACCTAACAATCAAAAGTACTACCTTTAAACATAAGGATATTCATAAGTATACGTGGACATCGCCGGATTCACAAACACAAAATCAAATTGATCATGTTTTGATACAACAAAGATTGGAAAATAGTGAGGTCTTATCGTGGGGCAGAATGTGGGTCATATCATGAATTAATAATCGCGAAACTTCGACAAAATCTTAATATAAAAAATAGAAAAGAAAGCCGTATTTGTTCCGAAAATTTTGATCTAGATAAATTAAAAAAACCTTCAATTAAAAATCAGTTCGCGGTAGATATCAAGAATAGGTTTGAAGCCTTGGAATCTTTAGATGAGGATCGCGAAAATATAGACAAGCTATAGATCGGAATTAGGGATAATATTAAAGAGGTAAGTAATTTGTGTCTTGGAAAAAGAGACAATAAAAAGAACAAACCGTGGTTCGATAATGATTATCTAAACTTTTTTGAAAAAAGAAGAGCCGCTAAATTAAAAGCTTTAAATAATCCTAGCGATAACAATGTTGCTAATTTCCGAGCCTTGATGAATGAAACGTCCAAATTCCTCACTAATAAAAAACGAGAATATCTTAAAAACAAAATAATAGAGATAGAAACTAATAGAATTGAAAACAACGTAAGAGACATGTACAAGGGTATAAACAGATCGCGTAAACAGTTTGAATCCGCAATGAATGGAATTAGAGATAAAAATAACAATATCTTGGCCGATCCGGGGGACATTGTGAATAAATTTAAAAAACACTTTGAAAGTATTTTGAATTCGGGAAATAATAATCAATCTCCTCCTTCTGAATATCAGAGTGAACCGACTGGTAAACATACGAGGGGTAGACCGAAATGTAGGTGGGAGGATTGTATTAAGGGTGATCTAATGAATTTGGATTTGGACGGCAGTCGGTGGACCGAGGTTTGTAGGCAGCGATTTGTGATATCGGTATCGAACCTGCGGGTTCGCTAAGCCTTTTATTATTATTATTATTATTGAGATTTGACAAGGGCGATTTCATTTGGCTTCGACACAGTGAAATTCTGAAAGATATGAGTAAGTAGCTAATAATGTGTTCTCATTCATGAAGGTCGTAAAATGTTAATGATCTAGAAGGGTAGACGATAAATTAATTAATTCCAGAGGATATTGAAACAAAATATTAAATATAATATCAAATTGTTTCAAATTTTCAAACCGATTTTTAAAAGCTCAAAAGCCGATGACTCAATAATCACCTCATGATCATGTTAATCAAGTTTAAGAGGTTTATGTTAAATTTTTTTGATTTAATATTTTTTTGTTCATGATATTAGGACAGGTTGGAGCAGTTGAGAAGCAAAGCAAACCGAAGAGACGAGGGGTATCGAACGGTAGAACTAAGACGACAGTACAATAGAAGAGACACTCATTTCATTAGTCCATCCACTCAGGCTCCAACTAAGCAGCACTAGGGCTAATTCATTTCCGCTAATTCATAGGCCAGATCTCTCTCTATCCAGCTTCTTTTCGCCTCTGTTGAGGTAGTCTTAGTTAAGCATAATTCGGGAAAGGGCAGCCATGATGGCTCCCTTTGTAAGACCAGATTCAAACCACATGAAGTATAGATACTCAGTTATATTATATGCACTATTTTTGGACCTGAAATCAGCGATAGATTTACAGGAAATTTATAAACAAAAACTTTGTACCATACTTTTTTTTATAAACAAGAGAAACTCCACTTAAAACATTCTTAATGTGTTTTAAGCATCCGTGTATATCTGAAGTACAACAGTCTTATGTGAAATAATGTTAGCCAAAAAAAGATGTCTAATCTATGTTGTTGTACAAGGTACCTAAAACTTTAAACTCATAAGTAAAACTCAGATTTCGTGGAGTAATAAAATAGTAAAACGTACAATAAAAATGCCAAAACCTGCATAAATGTGCAACGAAAAATAAGGTTTTGCCATTTACGTCGTTTATACTTAAAAAACAAAAATCTAAATATTTTGTTTTCTTTCAATAAATTAATGTTTTTTCTTAATAAATTGGGTAGCATTGTTATGTAAAATGTAAAAACCTCACAAGATTTTATTAGGGTATTTTTTGCTGATTCACGCACTATGACAACGCATTTTCTGCTTAAATTTTTTTTATTGCTAACTGATAAATTTTTTAATAACGTTTCGCATGGTCAAGTGAGACAATTCCAAATTTCTGCTGATATATCGATAACTCAATCCTTGTTGAAAAAGTAGAAAAATTCATCTTTGCCGGTAGAACATAACTTCGGATTTACGATCCATTTTGGTGGATTGTCTTTCAATTCTGATAATTTTTCCCATTTAGGGTGTATATTTGAATAAGATATAATTAATTAGACAACCATGAGCAGATAACGAACTAACTAGTTAATATCACAACTGTTACTGCATGAATAATTTCATTTCCGATATTTGTTTTTAAATTAGGTTGTACGAATTTTTAGTTCCCTTCACTCATAAAAATTTATGCGGGATGTTGTTTGGTATCATATCCACTAATTAATCTATTTTCAATAAATTATTGAACATATTTTTGTTCGAAAAACTGTGTGTATGCATAATTATTTTGCCAACTATAGATTGAGTGTTATAATGTAGAACATAAAAGGAAGTGAATGGTTACATTCTGGTAAGGATTAACTCGCTTCCCAGGAATCTAAAAAGAGCAAAACAAATTTCAGTTTTCAGTTTCAGTTCCAGAATCTTTAGAAAATTGAATTATATTTAATGTTTTATAAACAGTAACGTATTACTTCGTGAGTCTGTCCTATTTTGGTTCAATGTTTATATTTTCAAGCAATTTACAATTATTTTTTTTTAATTATGTCTAAATTTAATGCAGTAAAAACATAAAACATGCATTTTATCCAAATTTATTTAAAATTTGCAATTTCGTGCAAATTAAAGCTTATATATGTTAATCCGGATGCCTTAATTCGTGTAAATAACTTGTCCCCGATCGATTTCAAGCAACCGAAAAAAAGTGCAATTGCACGAGAATCCGGACTCTACTCAAATAAACCAAAGAAACTATATATGTGCGCGTGTGTGTGTATGTTTATTATGCATGGAGATTCCTGATCATTTATTTTATACGAGAAGAATGTCAAAGAATGAAAGTCTTAATAAAAATTGTACATTACTGTGTTTAAGGTTAAAACTGAACTTTCTAAGACACAATATGGGTTAAAACTACATATTTCATTAATATATCTTCATCAATTCGTAAGAAGGAACGATAAAACCAAATGTTTATAATATTCGTCTGATTGTCATACTAGGATGATTGTAGGGACCCTTCGTTTATAATTGGTTGACTGATGAAAGATGGAGCGCACCTATATGATATTAAAGTTGATACAATTTCAAATACAAGATGTGTTAGCCACACAATTTACAATATAACTTCAACATGATCATATCATCATAGGCTTAGACATCTCTGTTCAATGACTTATGTATGTATATGGCGGTGAGATCGGGTACCTTCCGTGTTAGAAGGTAGGCTTCTCTTTAGTTCTCACTAGGCTTTCTCAATCCGATGTCTGCAGCAAGACTGACTCGTGTGGAACTTCTCTTTCTCCAAATATTTTCAAAAAACATTTAACCTGATTTCTCTTGGATTATTTCCATGTCCCGTTAGCGGTCTTCAGATGCCGATTTCAAGACTATTTAAAGCCCCTCATACCTGTTTTTGAGAAGGCTTTGGTCTCACGTTGTTAACAATCAACAAGCTATACAAACCTATAATACACACAATAATCAATAAGCTAACAAACCTTGTAGTCCTTCTCACCTAAAAGGGACGCATAAGAAGGTACCTACTCATTCTTTTCGATTCAAGAGCCAATTTCTGTTTTATCTCTTGATATTGTGGCAACATTTAAAAATATCAGGACTAGGGACCACAAGAAAGAAACGGTTTTAATAAAATCATGAATATTTTTTTTGTGATAGTGATGGGATATATCCTGGTTTTAGAAGAAAATTACAGTATCACAAATACATTTTCACAATTAATTCAGTGTCAAAATATTAAGAAAGTAAATTATCCGGATAATGTTCTTGTGACAGTCATAGTTATACGGAAAAAAGGCTTCATGCTAAAACATAAAGAACATAAACTAAAAATTGACATAACACATTTTGAGCAGTCAACTTGCTGCCCGTAGCGGGTTGATTCTACTGCTCCCAGTTTAGTGCTTATGATTATACTACCTGACATCCTTAAGCTATTTGTATGTTTCAGGCGTAGTTATTAAGGTCATTTCTAAATATACTTATCGCCAGCCAGCATCAATGACCCAACAAAACAGAAGAATATTTTTTTTTAAATTATAGATAAAGCAAAATATTTTGTTTTTATGTACCTGTTGGAAATAAAATACTTAAAATAGTACATGAATTTATCATTGACGTTTCGTAATATACTCACAAATTAATATTTAAAAAAAATAATCATTTTTATAATTAAAAAACATTTATTTATGCTAATACATGAAGAGCTTGTTTGTTTGAAAGCGCTAATTTCCAGTCCAATTTTGAAAATTCTTTATGCGTTAGATAGACCGTTCATTGAGGAAGACTTTAGGCTCAATAAAATCACGCAACTACCCACAAGAACAATAAATGCCAATCAATTTGAAAAATAACGTACGTAGGCGTCCGTTATTTTGTATCTTTGGGGGTTAATAACCTTAAAAACCTTAACAAATATGCATTATTACTATCTTTATTGTCATTGTATTTAATTACGTTTGTACAGCTATCTTTGATGCTACCTTTTTCTCATGTTTTTAGTCGTATTTTCCCCGAAAAAAAATAGACTATTGCAGTGGGTCGAAGGTCGGCTGTGAGGGGCGGAACAGCGTTTTCTATCCGTTTCACAACCCTTAGAGCATGATTATGGAAGTTTTGGTGATGTCTGATATATATATATATATATATATATATATATATATATATATATATATATATATATATATATAAGTTAAGTGGAGAGTTATGGATTATGAAGAAAAATATATAAATAAACATAGCAAATCCTATATAAGGCTGTAAGAAAAGTAAATAAAGTTAGTTGTATTCTGGACATTGCGGTGTACACTTCATTCTCCCAACCTCTCTTTTTTTTTATGTTTCGTGCCGAACAGGTTTTAACTTATATATATATATATATATATATATATATATATTTTATTTTTATTTTTTCTCCCCCTCTCCCTCCCGCTACATTTGAGCACCTCCAATTATATATATATATATATATATATATATATATTTTTTTTTTTCATTTTTACTTTTTTCTTACTCCCCCGTTTTTAATTTTTTTTTTTTAAATGTGAAAATACGACTTTAATGACGGAGTCTTCTGCTCATGGACTTTTTTTCTGAAACGAAGTGGAATGAATAAATAAATATGTATAATAAATAAATACGTATTATCCAGATTTAAAGAGGGTGAAAACGTGGGACACAGTTCGTCATTTATATTTTATAAATTAAAAACCGTATATTTTATTCTTGTCACATATTTTTAACAAAAAAATCATTAGATTTCTGATTTTTCAAAATATTGTTTTAAAAAAATATACTGCAACATCTCATAAAGCTCTCAAATACAAGCAAACAATGAAAAAAAAAACAGTTAAATCGTTCAATAGTTATTGTTCTAGAAACTTTTAAATAAATCTTGAAAATGACAAAAAAACGGTCAAAACGTCAACATTAGTAAATAAATTTATCTAATATTATACGTATTTTAAGTCAAATCTGGATAACTTCAAGCATAAACTCGTATTATAGCGTCAGTGATCTTCAAACCTTGGGAATTACGGGAATTAATTTTTTAGTCCTTTTTTTTCCTACAAAATAGAATGTTTGGCCAAGAGATTTGCTGAAGTGATCGATTCTTGCAAGAAATAAATAATCGAACTGGCTCAATGCAAATACAAGGCTTGTTTACTAGTCCTAAGGCGCTAGCTAAGCCTGATTTAGTGCCCCATAAATGTTATATAATATTTATTTTCTTATCGTCGGACATCTGAAGATACCTTAGGTGGTTTTTTTCTAATGCCACTAACAAAGATTGCTAATTACTGGTGATCCTTTTAACAAGTTTATTAATTAGTTTTAAGTAAGCCTCTTGAAATAAATATTCATTACTAAACATAATACGAAATTAAATTCGACCTCCCCGTACTGGTTGGAATTGCATTACGTAAGCACCTCGACCAAAATACAAATTTGCATAAAAAAAAAAAAGTCTTTAATTGATAAATATTTTAATAAAAATACAGAATAAAATAAAAAGCTCCTTTGTTGAAACTCATAAAGCTTTATGGTAGTTTTAGAAGAAAATGAAATCTAGAGAGGTAAACATGAAAATATATAAAATTTAACGCGGAGTTACACTACGAAAAGCCCACCATGATTATGAAGATTGTTATTAGTAATAGCAGTATAATATCTGTATAATAACAGACTGAACAGTGTAATAACATTTTACAAATAACTTATAATAATAACAACATAATAATAGACTATCAGTGTAATAATTTATTATAAAAAGGATGACTATTCAATTCTTTTTTATATACCCCTTTAAGGTAAGGTAATATTTATTTCCGTAATTGTTGCTATAACTAAATCGAAGGAAATTAAAAAAAAATCATGGAATCAATTGTGTTACATAGGATTCTATAAAGATTTTTTTTTTAAGGAAATATTTTTTTTTTATGTTGATGCGTTGTTAGCATGGCTCGATAAAACATTGTAATGCTTATCTTCAGAATTTGCAGAGTGAAATAACACCATCTATATTTCTCAATATAGTATATTGTTTTTATCTCAATTCCAACAAATGGCCTTATACCCTGAAACACTCTCTCTTACAAAGTGATAATTTAAAACTTTTTATAATTAATTATCACTTAAAATCAAACCAACATACCAGTGTTTCTGATCAGAAGAGCTCTGGCTCGGTTGCTGTACTGAATTGACATCGTCTCTTCGCTCGACCCTCGACAGTCGCTGTTTCAGTTTAGTCTGCTGACTAAGATATTCTGCTTGAAGTCTAGCCAGTCGTGTTTGTAAATTACCGACGAGTCGATCTGAAACAACATAAATATGAAGAAAGGTTCGAATACAAAACTTAAATATTTACACAGTAATGAAATTTAGTAAAATATTATAAATGTCAGAGGTTGCATAATTTTGCCGATTTTTACATGAATCTGAAGGATGTATGAGCAAACCTAGTGTTCTTAAACTAAGGTATTCATGAATAATAAAATTTTACTCTAATATGGCCAGAACATTTTTCTTGGCATAGACCTTGCGCAGTCTCGTAAAAGGAACACAAAGTGAATATCCCTTAGCGTACTCTATCTTTGTATATTATAAGTTTCTTCCTTGCTTTCACATGTCAGTGTACCTTATTAAAGCTAAATAGTATATAGCTTAATTCTCACGGTCCTGATTCACACCTCTTGGCTCACAGCTAATTAATTTCCAGTTCGGCCCCTGTCTTCTGTAAATCTTCTCTCAGGCGCTACTCCAGGAACAGGTCTCCTTCATCTTATGTTGAGATGGGCAGAACCTACCTCATTTTTTTCACCCGCAGCGATTTTAAACCACCGCCCTTGAAATATGGCCACAGATATCCTATCACTAAAAAATTTTACGTCCCTCAATGCGGAGAGCAATCTATTCCTAATTAGAAATCCAGTACCTAAACAATTATTACCACTCCCACCATACAAAATAGAATAATTCCCTTCTGTTAACGAACCCTCCTCTGGCCAGCGAACCTCTTGCAGTGCCACGATATCTACATTGTATCTCTTAACCTCGTTTGCCACCGATTTTAGCCCACCCGCTGTATTCAAACTTCTTACGTTCCATGTCCCTATACCTAAATCTCTAATTTTCAACTTGCGCCATGAATCCCCTGAAGTAGTCCCCACCCGGAGACCCGAACGGGGGACTAGTTTAGACTACTAGTTTCCGATTAGTGAGCTCAGAGAGATCCATGACTTTTTTGTGGTATTTTGTGAACTAGAAATATGTGAGTAGGGCGTTCAAACCTACGTCACACCCTCCAGCAAGCCTGTTTTATTTATATATATATATATATATTTATAATTACGATATATATACGTATATCGTACTGGTTTCTAGCATTGGTCTAGGCCAAGACTGAGACCCTACGTCCCTACCGCTTCACCGCTAACAAAGTGGATTTTCTAAGGATTTCGTATATTTTAAAAAGCGACTATTGGATTTTGAAGAAGAACATGTGCTCCTAATGTAGTATTTGAAGACAGTTGTTATTGTTGAAAGTTGTTATTATTAGCCGTTTAATTGTCACTGCTCTTGAAATTTCAACTTTTGAGTGAACGACTTGAAAAAATTGACTTTACTGATATCTAAGTCAAAATTTTTATTTTTATTATTGTATGTACTATAATAGTACATATGAATGATCTCTGACTATTCAGCTTTTAAGCAAAGCCAATTATGGTGAAATTAAGCCAAATACTGAATGATTAAATAAAATAAAATTCGGTAGTCCGCCATCTTTGGTCAATTTTGGCAAGGTGCGGCCACTTTTTTTTCTGGGAACATCGACTTTTTTTTAATCATTAGTTACAAGTTACACAACGATGTTCAATTTATAGGGATGAGGGGGAAGTACACGGTATGGAGGTCAGGCTCACATACTAAAGGTTGTGCGATGCGGATGGCTGCAGGCAGTTGTGAATCTCCATGTGCTCAGACATGTAAGTGAACACCGTATTTTTTACATTGTTAACAGTGGACAAATGACATGTGTATTGAACCATCGAACAAGATATTAGTAATTAAAAATATTCGATTCACAATTTTATCTAAATTTTGTGTCAAAAATAATTACCTAATTATTTATTAAAATAATTTTTATTATTAATGACGGGTTTTGTGAAATAATATGCTAATTTACCGGATGCAATCTAATTTCATCAATTAAAAGAATACGCTACGATTAAACCAAAATAATGATTTAAAATAAAAATATCTGACGTGGACACCGCATAACTTCCTAAAACGTCATTAAACTATAAAGCGATGTCTCAAAATGTGATTACGAATTTGGTTAGTAGTTTCCAAACATAGCAGTATCTCAAAATCGACACTAGGCGTCGCGACGTCCATCTATTGACACACACATGCATACATAATTATAAAAATACTAAAAATGGTTAGTACCTTGAAACGTGATTATTCATGAAAATCTCGGTTACTTCGTATAAGGAAGTGAAATCATAGAGAGAGGTGTTTTAAACCGTGAGATAACATGGACTATATTGGTTGTCTCATATACGCCATACTTAAGCTCTTGTTTTATAGTTGCTGCAGGTGTAGCGTAGAGCAAATTTTTTTAGACAACTCGGGAGTTTTTATCTTTTGGGAGCTGATATGTGTGGAAGTGTGGGGGTGCTCTCTTCTTAAACTTGCCACTATCCTGCGAAATACATCGGCATTTTCGGGATATGCGGTAACTCTTCTAATAGAGGTTTTCAGCCTGAAGCCATTAGGAACTTGTCATAACCAAGGAATGTAGCAAGTGCTGCTTATTCTTTTACATCGCTTAAATTAATAGGTGGGGATTAATCATTAACAGCATGCTTATTTGTTGGCTGAGTCGTCTTTTGTGTTTGACATGGATCCGAATCTGTTTCGAGTACTAATGATATCACTAGCCTTCAGATATTTTCGGAGGGTCTCTTTGAATAAGTTCCCAAGAGATTTGTTCGTGTTCCGTGACAACATTAGAACTGTCTATGTAACTAGATAAAGCATTGGAAATCGACATTTTATGCTGAAAAACCGCAGCAGATTTATTATTCTACTGCAGACTTATTCACCTCATAAATGGGGAGGAAAACAAGTATTTCACACTGAATTCTATTACTTAAAATACGTAATAAAATTGTTTAATCAGAGTAGCAAAAAATTGCGTTTGTAACCTTTATCACCGAACCATATGATCTCTATTATGTTTTAAAATAATGTTATTGTGAACAGACCGAATAACTGAAAGGAGTTGTTTGATTGTCAACTCAATTACATACTTTTTACTTCCTTGTACGAAGTAAAGGAAGTATTGAATCGCGAAAATTTTCGATTTTCGGATTTCAACGGAAATGTCCATATTGACCATCCGTGAATACATTGTGACTAATGTGATCATGACCTCTGTACTTACTTTCGTTCGTAAGTACGTATGTGTGTATCTCGCACAATTCAAAGGCGGTTAGCCGAAGAAGGTTAAAAATTCGGATTGCTGAAAAATCTAGTTGTGAACCTCCCTTTTTGGTCACTTCATGTACCTTAGTACTTTACTTGGTGGTACTTTACTTGAAGGTCATTATTGATTATATTAAATATCAATGATTATATATTTTATTTAAGTAACCAAAAATTATACTAAAATATAATGCAAAACTTCTACGGAGTAATGGGGCCACATGGAGGCGAACACACTAAAAATGGAAATGGCCAAAGATTAATAGATTTTTGTATAGACAACGATCTGCTTATCGGCAACTCATTCTTTCCCCACAAAAAAGTACATAAAATAACATTTTCGGCCGAAGAGAGAAACGTAAATAGCATAATTGACTATCGCATATACAGTCGAAGGATCAGGAGACTATTTACTGATGTCAAAGTGATTAGGGGAGCAGAAATTGGCTCAGACCACCTTCTGTTGATAGGAGATACCCAAATACTCCACCAAAGAAAGGAACGTCCTAGAAGCTACAAGAAAATTGAAATTGTAAAGCTCCAATTACCGGAAAAAATAATGGAATATTCAGAGTTATTGGATTTAAAACTTAGGGACACCAATATGGAAGGAAATGTGGATGAAATATGGACAAGAATGAAGAAAACCATAGTGGAAGGTGCTTCGAATACGTGTGAAATCGTTTTTATTTCATCGAAAAGGAATAGAACCAAGTGGTGGAATGAAAGGGTGAAGGCATCAGCCGCAAGGAAGAAGGAGGCTTGGATGAAGTACCACAGACATAAGACCTCTAAAAATTGGGAACTTTATGTCCGAAGATGAAGTGAGTCAAAGCTGGTGGTGAGAGTGGCCAAAAGAAAGAGCTGGGAAGAATTCGGTCAAAGCCTACAAAATGACTACAAAGAAAGCGTCAAAGTTTTTTGGAAAAGGGTGAAAGCATTGAAAGAAAAGAAAAGCAAACCAATAAGAAATGTTAAAGATGAAAGAAGCAGATTTGTAAAAATATATAATGATATTTGGAGGTGATAAAGATATTTTGGAGAGATGGAGACGCCATTACTCAGAGATTTCTTCTGGAAATGCTGAAGAGATAATAACCAGAGGAAATGTTCAGGAGGAACACAATGAAGTGATCTGGAAAGAAGAGATAGAAGCTGCAATGGAAAAGTTAAGACTTGGTAAGGCAACTGGCAGAGACGGTATAGCTCCCGAAATAATCAAATTTGGTGGAGTGGAACTGTTAAAAGCATTACGGTATCTTTTCCAAAAAATATATACCGAAAAAGCTATGCCTAAAGAATGGGAATTATCCCTATACAGGAAGTGCAAGCGAAAGTGGGAACTATAGACCTATCTGCCTACCTCAGATTGTATACAAGTTATACGCTTCAATATTAGAAACGAAACTGAGAATGCTTGTAGAGAAGGATTTGGAAGAGGAGCAATGTGCATCCCGACCACAATGCCAAACCCAAGATCTCATTTACTCTCTGAGAACTATCATAGACAAGTCTTGAGATCGAGATAAGAGTGTCTTCTTGACATTCCTAGACCTAAAGGCTGCCTTTGACTCTGTTCCTAGACAAGAATTATAGAATGCCCTCTCCGCCAAGAATATCCCACAAAGATTAATAGATGCTATCAAGTCCACATACCATAACTCCAAAGGTATAATTAGAATTAACGGAAGATAGTCAGATATATTTGGCATGAAGAAAGGTGTGAAGCAAGAACATAGCTTAAGTCCTCTCTTATTTATTATATACATGGACGAAATTTTGAAGATATGCAAACGAAGGACAGCTCGCACTGTTGTAGGCAAATGGAATATAAGGACAATTCTGGCGCAAGTGATGGTGTTTGCAGATGATATTGTTCTCATAGCGGATTCAGAAGCGCGATTGCAGCAGGCAGTAATGGAATGGTAGGCGGAGCTGGAAAGGAAAGGAATGACCATCAATGTTGGAAAGAGCAAAGCAATGCATATAGGCAGGGAACAGGAAGTTGTTGAAATACGCTGTAAAGGTGAAGTAATGGAAATGGTGGATGACTTCACTTACGTAGGGACAGTGATCTGCAGGAATGGAAGGTTGGACCAGGAGATCTCCAATAGAATAAAGAAGGCAAATTCTATCTACTACCACCTCTGTAACACATTGATAGGTAAAAGGGAGGTAGAGAAAAATGTTAAAATACACATTCTTAAAGCCGTTTACCTGCCTACTCTATTATATGGAAGTGAAAGCTGGATACCTCTAGACAAGCATCTAAGCAGAATAACAGCTACTGAAATGAAATATCTCCGAAGAGTAGCTGGTCGAACAAGGAGAGATCGCATTGAAAAGGAGCGGACACGAGAAGATCTCGGAGTTGCTTCCACCGAGTATCCTTGAAAAAGGATGCCCTTTAAAAAAGACAACTTCGATGGTTTGGACACCTTTGCCGGATGGATGAGAACCGCGGCACTCGAAAATTCTTTGGGGAAAGAAACCATGGGGAAACGTCCAAGAGGGCGACCTAGAATGCAATAGACTGAACACATTTCGAGAATAGGCCAGAAGAGAGACAAGCAGATATATGCCATGAAAGCGCTGGCGCGGGATCGGGAGACCTGGTATGCTTGGACTTGGGCACCTCCACGCTGAAAGGCACTATGGAGGAAGCAGAAGAAGAAGCAAAACTTCTCAAATTAGGTATACAAGACTTACTTATTAATATAAATAATATAATAAATTTTGGTTTACAATGGTAGACAGGTTATAATGTACTTGAGGTCATATTAGACTTTTTCATCAATTTTCATCAAAAATTATATTAAAATATAATGTAAAACATCTTTCACTAGATTTTGGTTAAAATTGGTGAGTCGAAAAGGTTACTTTACTTGAAGACCATAATAAACATACATCAAAAATTATATTAAAATTAAATACAGAAATCATATGGTTCGAAAAAAGGTTATAAAAGCAATTTCGTTTCCACTCCAATTAAAGATTTTTATTACTTGTTTAAATTGTTAAAATTGAGTGTAAAATAATGGTTTTCCTCCCCATTTGTGAGGTGAAGAAATCTGCAGCAGGAGAATAAGATATAAGTTAAGTGGTCTCTTTCGTTTAAAATATCGAAACTGTCGATTTCCAATGCTTTATCTAGTCATATTGACAGTCCTAATGTTGTTACGGAACACGAAGAAATCTCTTGGAAACTATTGAAAAAAAACGACTTATAATAACGGAATGAGACTTTCAGAAACAAGTGTGTGTGTGTGTGTCAATAGATGGATGTCGTGACGCCGAGTGTCGTTGTTGAGATACTGCAATCTTCGAAAACAAGTATACAAATTCAGGATCACTTTTTGAGCCACCGATTTATAATCTGATAGGCTTACAAGAAAGTCATGAGTTGTCCCCATCAGATATTTTAAATCTAATAACATGTTCATGAAGTTGTTTTTTGAATTTCCCTAATTGAAAATGATACTAACGTCAGCTAAATTGCTGCTAAACGTAAATGAGTATTCAGTTGTAAAAATGTAACGCTAACTTTAATATTGACTTCATAGATAACAGTCTCTATTGAAGGCAAAAAGGATTCAGCAAAGGAAAATATTCATATTGGTAAATTTCCATTCAAAGCATTCGTTCCGTTGTTTACATTTGGAACTAGTCAAAGTATTTTTTGCTACTGCCACTTATAACAATCAATAATAGGATGGTGAGATTTCGTTAGCACTCAACAAAAGGTACAAAAAAGACCCATTGCAGACATTTTAATTGAAACAGCTTTAATTAAAAAAGTCATATTTCCACACAAATGCATCAAATAAGAGGAAGGAAAAAAAAACAAAACATCGAGGCTTTGGTAGTTCAAAAAAACACTTCCTGCTACTCTGTTTGGAGATCAAATGACGAAAGTAGCACTGCGTGGGCTTGTAGAATTGGAGTGCCCAGCTCTCTTTGACCAATTCCATAGAGGACATTAATTAATATTTGTGGTGATTCATTTATTACTTATATTTTTAGTAAGCAATAGGCATTACAGATATAAAAAGGAAATATCAGCAGAAATCAATATGCGTATATAGTCTATTTGATTTATATAAATATTAAAACATTTTGCGTATAGATAATTTGTATTTGTATGAACAAGTTGAGGTGGCAAAGTTAAAATTCGTAATCAGCACCCCAAAAAAAACACAAATTTTCATTAAGATGACTATCTTGTCCCCATTCGACAGGAACTTATTGGACTAATTACAAATGGTCATAAACGATGCCTCAGATGATTAAAATTACAAAGTACTAAAAGGTAAGGAATTTACCATTGTTTAAATTAGTACAAGTTGATGTTGCTAAAAAAATACATTTTTTCATGCTTTGCGAGGAAAAAAAAAAACGAAAAAATATTAATTTTTTACATTTTTCTTATATTTTCGCAAATCTTCAAAACTTTTCCAAAAATTTCCATTGAGACCTCTTTCTGGTCCATTTGACTGGAATAATTCATAACATAACATGTCATCGCTTAATTAGGCCTAGATACCGCATAAGCCCGAGACATCAAGGCTCTGATAATGGATCAGTCCCCTATGTTGATCAGCACCGGACACTAACGGACAGAGAACTGACAGAGGACAGGGGACTGACCAAATAAAGGATTCTGCACTTTGTTTACGATTTAAAAAATAAAATAAAAACTGCCAATATACTAAATAGCGCATCTGAATTGAATACATTTATTTTGAATGTTGATGCTGTTTTGATAGTAAACTAAGAAGTGCAGGGGACTGAGACATTAAAAAAACAACAACTGACTTACCTCTCAACAGAAGTTTATCAACAGGATGTAAATTGACAGCTATTTACCTATTTACCTCTTCTCCAAAGAAAACGTTATTGGGACTGTCTACTGTCTGTTGAGAACTTGATCGAGGGCATTGAATCACTTTGCTAAGGACACACTAATTCACTCGCATAATCTGAGATGTTTGGATTAAACATGTAGTTCTGTATATTATTTAGAAAATACAATATTTTTTTTTCAATACGAAGTAATAATTAAATTGAAAGAAATATGCTCAGCGGATTTATAGGAAACTATAAACTCATGTAACTCATGTGAAGTTACTAGATGGACAAGCAGAGGACTGACGTTTTTAGATTTATTATTTAAAAAAAATATATTCAGGCAATATAAACGTAGTTTGACTATTGACTAGAGTTGAAATAATCATTACATACATACAAGACTTTTCAAACTTGTTAAATTATAAATATTTTTAAAATAAACCAGCCAGGACATCAATATTGCAATTTATGTTGAAAATACCCATAATCAGTAATAGAATTATTACTAGAATAAAAAGGTTATAAATTCGTAATTTATAATTAAAAGTGTGACATTCTTAGAGGCGGATCAAGACAAATGGTGGCCAGTGTTTGTTCTCATCAGTTTATTGTGTAAACGGGCTGATGCGATACGAGTGTAATAGCTGGAGGAAAATTTTTAACAATAACCTTTTTTTTTAAATTAAACTAAGGATACAAAATTGTGATATAATAAATACAAAGTAACAAAATTAAATTGTAAAGAAAATGGTTAACAATTTACAGAATAGAAAGATTTTTTGGTACCAGATTAAAATAATTACATAGGTAAAAAATTGAATAAGTAATTTAAATGTTATTACAACATTTAATAATAAGTTTACCTTTTGCAATCTTATTACAATTTAATAGTAAGTTAACCCTTAATTATTAATAATTTGCATTGTTAAATTAATAAATAACAAGTTTTCCCAGGTGTAATCAGTTCGGAAAAAAACTGTAGGAAAGTAATTATTATTATAATTATAATGTAATTATATGATAATATATATATATTTTTTAATAAGCTAATAAGTAAATTTAGTGAGATACATATGATTGGATCAAACAAAGAATAAGTGCGTAATGAAACAATCATATTTAATAGTTATCCTATATTATATTATGTTGTAGAGTATGTTCTAAATGCGTCATTAAACTAATAAGATATAATAAATTAAATCTGTATTGATGCTGAAATATAAATACTTAATTATTATAGAGGATAATTTTAATAAATTATGCAGGAATCGAATCATATCAAATATCAGATGATTCGACTGTCGATGACAGGCCTTGTCGAGAGATTTCAGCTTTAAGTTTTCCAATAAAAGTCAGCTGGGATCTAGTGGAACTGAGCTATAGGCCTCCCGGAACTGCGAGAGTTTATCCGAGATTTTCCTACCTTAAGTATCGGAAAACCTGTCGGTTTCAGGTGGAGAAACAAAAGAAGCTAATAATAGAAAATATTCGCAAAAAGAACTTGATTTAATGAGAGCAAGAGTAATAAAACAATCAAAGGAAGGTAAAAAATCTAGGCGATGCGTTAAACATATTATTTGATGAAATATAAAAATAAAGAATTCAAAAATATAGAAATTGACAATTTAATAATTTTACAAGAGGTTTAATAATGGGACCATACAACCATATTTCTAGAATATCAGTTTTCGTGAGGATATTGTACTGGTACTGGTATTGGTGAGAGGAACTAGTCTAGTAAGTGGGTCTTGTAAGAAGCTTCTTATCATTTCCCACAACTCCAACATTCACTGCAAACGCTCTAAGCTTCCAATTTATTAAAAAAAGTTCACCAACAAAACAATAATCAGGCTTAAGTGGACAAAAGAGAGCTGAGCTTTGGGACTACAATAAACCATCCAATTCCTACCGTATCCTTGCCATCTAATCTTGTTTCTCATTCTAGTTCCAAGAATCCTCCGAGGCGGATTGAAAGGTTGATGAAAATGACATTGGAGTGCACCTAATGAGTTGTTTCTTCACAAATCACTGTTATTTCATATAAATCACATAGGAAATTAACTTCTTTTCTTTTAAATACAGTTGTGAATTTTATAGAATAATTTTTATAAAAATAAATATAATCTATTCCTGGCCACTCCTTGCAACCTCGGTTTCCGCTACGATAATTTGCGGTAAAGATAATACGAGATATATCAGTCACACTGAAATTTTTTTGAACATTAAAATTTTCGAGATTTCACAATTCATTCTTTATGCAAGGAACTTCCTAGTTATTCTTTCTAGGCTAAGTTAACTTATTTTAAGAACTAAATCATTAATTATAATTCTATAATTATAATGTTGATTATAAATCTCTAATGAAAGCCATCCAAAAATCAGTCTCCGAGCAGAACATTACTGATTGCGGTGAGCAACTATTAGCAACAGAGGTCTGAGATATCCTCAGTCTAACCAATTCTTCAACAGCCTTGCAAAAGTTTGCTGTATGGTGACAGTTGGATTGAAAATCTATATTGTGGAGGCAAATGAAGCATATGAACTTTTTTTAAGAGAGTAATTAATCGAAATGGCAGAGTGCAAATTTATATATTTAATTAAAAATAACTTAAAATATTTAGTTTGTTTTTATATACATTATATACCTATTCTCTCGACTTTATCTTTGAGGCTTTCGTTTTCTTCTTGAGCCTTCTTGAAAGCATCTTCGTCAAGGAGTCCATCTTTACGCAGAATCTGACAACCGCGTTCCATAAGACTCTGCTTAGCTTCCGGATAATCTGCAAGTGCTTTCCATAAGTCCCTCTTGTCCAGACAGAAGAGATCTGAATAGCTGAAATCACAATTGATGTTATTTAATGCTATTTTACAGTAATTGTCAAATATTTATAATCGAGGTTTGTATTAAAACTATGTATTTAAATGAATGGATTAAATTGAAGCAGATACCCAAGGGATCGCACGTTGGCTGTCCGCCTGTTGCCCGTCTTGTTGCCTGCTATGTCCAGCACGGAGACCTCTCCGAAGACAGAACCAGCACCGAGGGTCGCTAGAACGGTCTTCTCATCGTCAGCCACAACGGATAATCGACCACGCTTTACGATGTACATTTCTTTGCCTACGTCTCCTTTTCGGCATATGTAATCACCAGGACTGAAGACCTGTATAAATATAAATTATTTAAGTAAGCAAATAGATAAATAAATCTTTCCAAAACGACAACAAAAAATTGTAATGTATGAAACACAAAAACAAAGTAAGATCTTTTCGGTCACATTTGTTATATATGCACCACCATTTCAACTATAACAGCATCAGCCTAAAGCCTTTTGCCACAGATAATTTTGAGAGAATCCTTATCCTGTTTCTCTCTCGCTGATACAACCGTCCTCCTGTAATGCTACTGTGGTTCAGTAAGAGGCTTATTGGGGTCGGATGATTACAAAACGATTAACGCAATCACAATGTTACGTTTCTTTCTCTTTTTTTATTTTTGTATACGTTTTTATTAGTTATAATCAGTGATAAACATATAATGATTTAGAATTCTAATTTATTTACCGAACATAAACTACATTTAGATATGAGAAAAGTAAAGATAATCGTATAGTTAGTTTATTGTTAATTTAACAAATGATATTTAGTATATATTATAGCTAACATTGTTATTCATTTTTTTTTTTTTTATTTTTTTTTTTTTTGGTATAAGAGAATCTTCCTCGCGCGGATCTCATTACCGCGTAGGGGAGCGTCCCACGGGTGGCGGATATGGGGATGGTCGGTGGAAATTCCTTGGAAGTTCCTCCCGGCTAAAACCGATGGACTCGCTGACCAACAATGAGAGCGCCCCTTCAGGCTTGCTGGAGGGTGTGACGTAGGTTTGAACGCCCTACTCACATATTTTTAGTTCACAAAATACCACAAAAAGTCATGGATCTCTCTGAGGTAAAACGCTCATTATCCGGAAGTAAGCTAGTCCCCCGTTCGGGTCTCCGGGTGGGGACTGCTTCAGGGGATTCATGGCGCAAGTTGAAAATTAGAGATTTAGGTATAGGGACGTGGAACGTAAGAAGTTTGAATACAGCGGGTGGGTTAAAATCGGTGGCAAACGAGGTTAAGAGATACAATGTAGATATCGTGGCACTGCAAGAGGTTCGGTGGCCAGGGGAGGGTTCATTAACAGAAGGGAACTATTCTATTTGGTACGGTGGGAGCGGTAAATATTGTTTAGGTACTGGATTTCTAATAAGGAATAGATTGCTCTCCGCATTGAGGGACGTAAAATTTTTTAGTGATAGGATATCTGTGGCCATATTTCAAGGGCGGTGGTTTAAAATCGCGCTGATAAACATACATTCCCCTACCGAAGACAGTGATGATGAAGTTAAATGCGAATTTTATGATAAACTAGAGTGGGTATATGATAAACTACCTCGAAACTGCATGAAAATAATATTAGGGGACGCAAACGCAAAGGTGGGAAGGGAAGAAGTATACTATCCGACGATCGGTAAAGAAAGTTTGCACGAACATAGCAATGATAATGGGATCCGTCTAATAAACTTTGCTATCTCGAAAAACCTAACAATCAAAAGTACTACGTTTAAACATAGGGATATTCATAAGTATACGTGGACATCGCCGGATTCACAAACACGCAATCAAATTGATCATGTTTTGATACAACAAAGATGGCAAAATAGTATAATTAACGTGAGGTCTTATCGTGGGGCAGAATGTGGGTCAGATCATGAATTAGTAATCGCGAAGCTTCGACAAAAACTTAATATAAAAAAAAGGAAAGAAAGCCATATTTGTTCCGAAAATTTTGATCTAGATAAATTGAAAAACCCTTCAATTAGAAATCAATTCGCGGTAGATATCAAGAATAGGTTTGAAGCCTTGGAATCTTTAGATGAGGATCGCGATGATGTAGACAAGCTATGGATCGGAATTAGGGATAATATTAAAGAGGTAAGTAATCTGTGTCTTGGAAAAAGGGACAATAAAAAGAATAAACCGTGGTTCGATAATGATTGTCTAAACTTGTGCGAAAAAAGAAGAGCCGCGAAACTAAAAGCTTTGAATAATCTAAGCGATAACAATGTTGCTAATTTCCGGGCCTTGATGAATGAAACGTCCAAATTCCTCAAAAATAAAAAACGAGAATATCTTAAAAACAAAATAATAGAGATAGAAACTAATAGAATTGAAAACAACGTAAGAGACATGTACAAGGGTATAAACAGATCGCGTAAACAGTTTGAATCCGCAATGAATGGAATTAGAGATAAAAATAACAATATCTTGGCCGATCCGGGGGACATTGTGAATAAATTTAAAAAACACTTTGAAAGTATTTTGAATTCGGGAAATAATAATCAATCTCCTCCTTCTGAATATCAGAGTGCTGAACCGTTAATTGAAGAACCGAGTAAGGAGGAAGTCGAAATAGCCATCGGAAAATTAAAATCTCATAAAGCAGCGGGAATCGACAACATTTCCAGTGAAATAATAAAAGCGTGCGGTGAAGCTGGAGTTTCTAAAATACATTTTTTGGTTAAAAAGATCTGGGAAAATGAAAAAATGACCGAAGAATGGAAAGAATCTATACTTATTCCGATTCACAAAAAAGGTCCGAGGACGGAGTGTAATAACTATCGCGGAATATCACTCATCCCGGTATGTTATAAAATATTCTCGTTGATCCTAACTAGTCGAATCACGGAATATGCCGAGGAAATTATCGGAGACTACCAATGTGGTTTTAGACGAAACCGATCAACTATCGATCAAATATTTTCCTTACGGCAAATATTAGAAAAAAAATTAGAATTCAACGGTGTAGTTCATCAGCTTTTTGTGGATTTCAAAAAGGCTTATGATTCCATTGATCGCCGGAGACTGTATAACATTTTGATTGAGCAGGGAATACCGAAGAAGTTAGTAAATCTAGTAGGGATGTGCATGACCGAAACATTCAATAAAGTTAGAATAGGTAATTATTTTTCGGAGAAATTTGAAGTTCGCTCGGGGTTAAAACAAGGCGATTCCCTTTCACCTGTCCTATTTAATTTAGCATTAGAGTATGTCATTAGAAAGGTAATGCTTACCGAAAGGGGTTTAGATCTGGGTGGTAGAATATCCGTGCTGGGGTTTGCGGATGATTTGGTATTATTAAGTGAGGACGCGGAAACTATAAAACTGAATACAGCAACGTTGATGACAGCTGGGAAAGAGGTTGGCCTCAAAATAAATACGGATAAGACGAAATATATGGTTAGCAATAGAAAAAGAGGCGATTTTGAGGATATAGATATAGGAGAAAATAGGTTTGAACACGTTGAGAAATTTAAGTATTTGGGGTCTGTGATTACTAGAAAAAATGAAATTCAAGAGGAAATAAAGGCGCGGTTAAAGGCGGGAAATGCTTGTTATTTTTCGGTGTCAACATTACTTAGGTCGCGCATTTTGTCCAGAAACTTAAAACTTAGAATATACAAAACTATTATCTTGCCTACAGTTCTGTATGGGTGTGAAACGTGGCCGCTAACCTTGAAGGACGAACAACGCCTTAAGGTATTCGAGAATAAGGTACTGCGTAAAATATTTGGTCCGAAAAAGGATGAGTCAACTGGAGAGTTTAGGAGATTACACAACGCGGAATTGCGGAGCATGCACCCTGTTAATATAATCGAAGTGATATCATCGCGACGGTTGAAATGGGCTTGCAAAGTTGTTGGGCTCAGTAACGAACGAATTCCTAAAAAGTTAATAAACGCTGAGCTGACTGGTAAACGTCCGAGGGGTAGACCGAAACGTAGGTGGGAGGATAGTATTAAGAGTGATCTAATGAATTTGGGTTTGGAAGGTAGTCGGTGGACCGAGATTTGTAGACAGCGATTAGTGGTATCGGCATCGAACCTCCGGGTTCGCTAAGCCTTTTATTATTATTATTTATAAGAGAATATTATACCTCATAATGACATTAAAATAGGAAAGAGTGGCTTAGAAAATATTCGTAACAGTTCATTAAAATGGAGTGTGTTAGTACTGAGGGAATAATCGAACAAAGATTTAGTAAAAGGTGATTCATTCTAATGCATTCCACATTTGATTTTTGATGATTTTTCCGAAGGTGGTTGGAAATATGACATGGTTAAGGAGTGGGATGAATTTAATGAAACTGGAAACATAAAGGAGATATGAATGTATAAAGTTGCGATTTCCAGGCTGTTGTTAATGGGAATGCTGGGACAATCAATTTCATTTAACAAAGACTAATAATAATTTTAAGCGATCACTGTAAGTGATAAAAAGATCTAATTCTCACATTATTTTTATTATTGATTATTTTACATTATTATTAATGTATATTTTATTAATTTAGAGAAACGGGATTCTCCGAAAGAACTGTTACATTAAAAATTCGATTTTGAAAACTGTATTCGTAGAAAGGCAAAACTTGGTTATAATTTGTAAAGAATAGTTGAATTTCAGACGGCAAACCAGCAGACATTCTATCACAAGGATTTGAAATATAGACAATTTATTATTAATGTGTGAGAGCTTTTTTATAATAAATAACAATTAATAATATTCAATTATAAATATCAATTTATTTCAATGACGACGAGCTCCTTACCCTGTTCTTCGCGGATGATCAAGTGGTGATAGCCCGGAGGAAAGTTTCCCTAAAATGGTAGCCTTCAGGTTGAAGGAATTTTAAGAAGCGGCAGGTCTCAGGATCAACTTTGAAAATACTGAGTATATGGCTGTTTTGGGAAATGATGAAGACTATCTGAGCCTAGGTGATCAGGTGTGTAGAAAAGTCAAGACTTTTAAGTACGTCGGATCCTATCTGGAAGATGTGTGGACGTCCGAAACAAAGTGGAGCATTATTTTCAATATTTGAGGAAAAGAGTGTCCCCAAAAAATATAAATGAGGGGATGAGAAACCAGGGATGCAGTGACTTTTTCTTTTCTTTTTTAAATACAGTTAAGTGCGGTTATGGGTAGTTAATGCATTTTTGGTGGCAAAGAGGTAAATGCCTATCCTGGGCTGAGATCTAGCAGCGACAAAATCATCTACTTAAACAATCATCTGTTTTATTTGATGGAAAATGCGTACAGCTCAACCAAAATTCATGCTTCAATCTTGACAACTATTGCACTAACCACGATATACAAAAAAATTTATTTAAGGCTACAATGACCTGTTTTGTTTATTTTACTGAGTTTATTCTAAATAAGTATTTTAGCATTCCTTTTGTAGTTGGAATTGACAGTTAACGATAATTCTCTTTTCAATCTTCTGCGAGATGTTTTCATTTTTTTCAGAGTTTTGGTTGACTTTCCATATGGCTCATTAAATGGTATACTACAAATTTATGGTTGTTATGAATTTTAATTACTTAGATGATTATTTATTTAGTTTCTTATAAACAATTTTTTTTTGGTGGAGATACCAAGCACAACGTGAAAGGACAAAGTACAAACTCTGGAAGTTGTAAGCAGCTTTTTCTCTCTCAAACAAATAAGTAACTAGTATTATTAAAATATAAAAAAATTCCAACACGAGCATTTCCTTCAGAGAACGTAAGCTGCCTGGAAACAAACATTGTGATGATTTGTTGAATGCGCGAAAGAGCACATCCAATTTTGTTCCAAATACAGCTATCCACTACTCCCACTATCTCAGACCACGAGGACTTGCAGCCGAGCTTCCACAAAAACTGATACTCCAGGAATAAAGACAAACAAGTCAGTTTCAGTTTTTATTGGGCAAAACCATCTTTTTACAATTCATTGCAAGTTTTTCATGCAGAACGTATACAGGCGAGCCTTAATATAATTTTGATACAAACATAAACTATTTAGGGGATTTATTAAAATGTTTTAACTTTCATTTCATTAATTTACAAAATTATGAAATTGTCGCTTGATATCTTGGCTGCTTACCCATTCAAATGAGCAAATAATCAGAATTTCTCCAAAGCTTTCGCATGTTTTGGCTCTCACATGTTCATACTGTACGTTTATATTTCTACTACTCCATTCTTATTAATCAATCCCTCTAATTCTACAGCGTAATTTCTACATAAGCTTATTTTTCTATTTACATTAGAAAATAGCAAGTTGTGAATGATTCTATGTCTGTCACCAATAGTTAATTTCTTCCTGAACGTGCAGCCAACTATAAAACCGCTTATCTCTGCGCAGAGGACACATTGTGGAATAATGAAACGACTTGTAAGAAATATTGTCACTATCTCATTGGCCATGTTTGAATTCGGTTATTTACTCAGTCGTCATCCAATATCTTGAGTCAATTTGCTGACTTCTAACTAGCCATAATTCAAGGAGATTGTACTGACCTTCAGTGTGTATTTAAGGGCTGTATTTCTGTGCCCTTGTCATGCTTTATTCCTTTGTTCCTAATAATGCCTCAAAGGAAATGTTTTCAGTAATTCGATTTATTTTATGCAATTAATAGAATGAAGATATAGTTGATAAATATGCTTGTTGAACAATGTGTTGAAATAATCAAATCAATCGTGAAGAATTTTGGTAATTGTTGAACAAGACAGAAACTGAGTTTTCATAAAATTGGATATAAATCCGAATATATTAGGAAATCGTATTAAATATTAGGGTACGCAATTGAAAAACATTAATAACATCACCTTAAAAATAGAATTAACTTAGGGGGGAAATATAGGAAAATCAAAGTCCAAGGATTAAGAAAATTTTTTATAAAGATAAATGGCTGCATATTGAATATTCAAATCAAAGACCTTCTAATTGCTTTAAATTTCTACAGAATCTGTTAAATGATTAAAATTCTTGTTTGATCCCCATCCACATCCACTCATCCTTATAACCCTTCTTGCAAGGAAGAACTGCAGTGACCTAGAAATCTTGTGCAAAATATAATAAGTGGAGTCCCTGATAGTTGTGAGGTGAACCATTTATTTCTCCTGCTATCTTACTTTTACTTAAATATCAACTGCTTTAATATGAGAATGAGATAGGGAGAGAAGAGCTGTGAGCTTTCAATTTTGCGCTCTCCCTCGTCCCTCTCCCCAATTAGTTAGCAAAAGTCTTGGTATGAAGTCCGTTGGTTGAATTCCAATATTTTAAGTATGTAAACTTGTATTTATGATTAAGTAATTCGATATTTAACTATGTCAAATACATTAAGAAGCATTGGAATTGGCTGATTTTTTTTTTCTTCTTTTTAACGTCTCATATAATTTTAACACTTTGGGTACTTATACTTCTTCTCAGAGTCAAGACGGGTCATTTTCAAATAATCTGTCACTTTCGAAAACTGACAAAAAAAAAATCAAGTTAAAAGAAATTATCTTTTGGCTCTATATAAGTGCTATATCAGTGTTAAAGAATAAAAATTCTGACTTGGATTGCGATTTTTACGATTTTTTAGAAACTTAAAAGTCTTCTGTCAAGATATATACACACAAAATATCACGTTTTTTGTTCTTTCCTAGTTGCCGCTGTGCGAAGAACTCCAAATAATCAAAATATACTTTTTTTGTGTAACTCGCGCGCACTTTTAACAAGAAGTTTTTGAGATGAATGGTGAGCTTTGAGACGAATTGAACGCTCATTGAGGGTTTTAAATAAAAATTAAAATGAGAAAATTAAAATGACTAGTTTCTAGAACCTCAGGACAGCCAAAGTGACAGATTGAGAATGGCACAGGCCTGTTCAAATTCATTTAAAGTACCCTGACTTCCGAGGAGTTATTTATTATAATTATAATTTTAAGACATGCATTCCAGTTGTTCGTCATCTCCTATTCCTAAGGAATTTACGTTTTTCTGATTCTCATTTTTAATGTTGCTTTTAGAAAATAGTGCTTCGTTAGTAAAGGATTTTCAGAAATAATCTTCAATGAGAGAGTTGTTCATCTCATTTTAGGTTAGTCATTTTAGACAGTTGTTCAACTCATTTTAGGGTAGAAGCTCGAATAATGAACTGTATAATTTATTTACCTTAATTTCTTTATAGCTTGAGAGGATATGAAATAAAAAACGCCTATTTTTTTTATAGGTCGTATCATACTTTTCCTGACTTACTAGTTCAAATAATTTTTCAAGGTTCCAATCGACGAGGATAAGCCTTCGAATCAGTATTCAATAATGTACCATCCGTGTTTGCGATAATTTGTTGAAATTAGAGAAAACTTATGTTATTTTTTTGTTATATTTTTACAATTTTCAAGTTTTTTTTTGTTTTTATATCTCCAAAACTACAGAACGTAATTGCATGAAAGATTGTGGGATTATTTTTAACAACCTAGGAATATCAAAACACACAATTGTTATATATAAATAATACGAGATACAATATTTAAAGTTTGAAATTTTAAAATAGCCACCGAAAATTTGAGAATGAATTTTATCCAACATTTTGGACCAATTCATTGGTGTCTTTGACACTAAACTAAGTAAGAAAAAACCCATTCAAATAAAATAATTTTGTATTTAAAGTTTACACAATCACATGTATAATCTTATGTATGTTTTTATAACTACTAAGTGCATTCCAAGTTTATTTTTTATTAAAGCCAATCGATATCAATAAATACTACATAATTGTTAAATAAAAGAATCGAGAAGACAACCATTAAGATATTTAAACCAATAAAAGGAGACACTCCAGCTAATAAAATATAAATGCCACGCCTTTCTCAATCTCCAAAATTGCTTATAAAGTATGTACGATTGAATCAAATTTATGTGTTAATATAAAACACAATAAATGATAGGTTGATTAGAAGAAGAGTTTCCTTTATGGAGTTTATTATTCCAGCCGTTGCTTGAAAGAAAAGTAATATTTAGATGGATGGACAGAAAAAAAAACTTTATCCTGGAACTAGATATCTTGAGAATAAGAAATATGTAGAAATAAGTTAGAAAATATAGCTGGTTATAAGGTTAAATAATATACGGATTGAATTTTATTAATTTAACCTCATGACCAGATATATTTTCTGTTTTATATCTACATATTTGTTGTTCTCAAGATATCTAGTTCCAGGATAAAGTTTTTTTCTGTCTATTCATCTAAATATTATTTTTCTTTCAAGGATATTAAATTATATTATGTATATTATACATTATGGTCAATAAAAATATAAACAAATGAAATTCTTTTCGCGATAAAATAAAATTTTAGTGAACAACAAGACGAAAATAAAAATGATGATTTAATTCCTAAAGTCAATACAGAGATAAATAAAATATCTACAAATTAACATAAAATTCTTTTGGTCAGTATACAGCTATTCCTTTATTTATAAAGTTTTGTTTTATTTCACAAACAAGCTTTTTACTTCCGTGTTATTTCATTGACTAGAAAAAAAGTGTATTTAATACATTTAGTTCTAAAAACATTTTTTTGTCGGAGAAACCTGGTACCAAACCTGACTTTTAATTCTATATCTCATTTATACGATATTAAAGCTTACTAAAAGTAAAAGTTTTGCCAGATCTGTTGCTCAACAGGAGGCTGAGAAAAATATTTACAAGTACAGAGCTATTTAAAAAAAATAAATTTAATAACTTATTCTCCGAAATTCCCCTTGCAGTGGATTTAGTTAAGCCAAACTATGTTTCTTAAAGGGAATTTTGTCTACTTTACAATGGTACAATTGCAACTTAATTACGTTAATAGTTTATGAGAGATCACAACCTGTACAACAAATATCTGATGTGGGCAACACATGACTTCCTTGTACGCCTATTAAATTATAAATCCGTGGCTCAAAAAGTGATACTGAATTTGGTTACTAGTTTCCGAAGATTGCAGTAAAAACGACACTCGGTGTCGAGACATCCATCTATTGACACACAAACACACACTCTTGTCCGTGGAGGTCTGATTCCGTTATTATATGTCGTTTTCCTTCAATAGGTAACTAGTTTCCAAGATATTTCTTCATGTTCCATGACAACAATAAAACTGTCAATATCACTGGATAAAGCAGTAGAAATCGACAGTTTCGACATTTTAAGCGGAAAAACCCACTTATATCATAACTTATTCTCATGATGAAGACTTGTTGATCTCACAAATGGGGAGGAAAACTAGTATTTTAGACTCAATTTTAAAATTTAAAACAAGTAATAAAAATGTTAAATTGGATTGGAAACCAAATTGCGTTTGTAACCTTTATTACCGAAACATATTATTTCTCTTTTAATTTAAATATAATTTTTGATGTAAGCTTATTATGATCTTCAAGTACCCTTTTCCGCTCACGAATCTTAGCCAAAATCTAGTAAATACATTTGTATCGATATAAAAGTCCTATTTACCAAAATTGAGAAGTTTTACATCCTATTTTAATATATTTTTTGAAGAAAGTCTAATATGACCTTCAAGTAAAGTACCACTTCCGGTTTTCCAATTTAGACCAAAATTGTCTGTACGGAAATATCCATTTTGACCATCCCTGAATCCATTTTGACTAGTTTCGTCGTGGCGTCTGTACGTACGTTCTTACGTTCGTACGTTCGTATTTCGCATAACTCAAAAATGGTTTGCCATAGAAAGTTGAAATTTTGTATTTAGGATTGTTGTAAAATCTAGTTGTGAACCTCCCTTTTTGGTCACTTCTTGATCACCGGAAGTGGTACTTTACTTGAAGGTCATAATTGATTTCCATCAAAAATTATATTAAAATACTATGCAAAACTTCTCAAATTTAGTATTTATAACTTATATATTTATTTAAATAACATACTAGATTTTAGTTTAAATTGGAAAACCGGAAGTGGTACTTTACTTGAAGGTCAGACATTAGACTTTCAATAGAATTTTTTTGTAACCCCCTCCCCTCAAAATTTGAGGTTTTACGTTTCAAGATACGTAGAATCCAAATATCGAATAAAAAAAAATTCGTCCTCAAACATTTTTTTTTTTACTTCCTTGTACGAAGTAAAGGAAGTATTGTAATCGCGAAAATTTTCGGTTTTCAGATTTCGACGGAAATATCCATTTTGACCATCCCTGAATCCATTTTGACTAGTTTCGTCGTGGCATCTGTACAATCCGGAAAAAAAATCCGTTAGCAATTTTTTGGAGCTTTTATTGTATTTAAACGAAAGCCAGTGAAACTCCCTACAAAACGAAATAAAAATCATTTAAATCGGACCATTATTAGCTGAGATATTGCGTTAGGAACTTCTGAGACTGATTCTCCTGGCGGCTAGTCATCCTGCTTCCTGACTTATCTATTGGGCATCTGACTTCCTCGTATCTCTCTGTTTTATTCTTTCTTGCATTATTTCTTTACTTCCTTTAGCTTCCTTAGTCTTTCCTTTTTTTTTGTTTCCTTCTGAAGTGCACATCAAATATTTCCTCTGTATCATTTTACATCACAGCCTACTTGCATTGACAGAGTTTTTAAATTAACATTCCCAGTTCAGCACTCTCACGTCGATCATCTTGTGAAAAGCTTCAAATTTCTTTCCTTTTGGTGCCTACTGCTTAATTTTTTTTCTTGGACAGAATAGAAATTTTTGAAAGATTACTAAGTAGAAATAATAAACCTTTGTGTAATAATTTGCAGCGTTTTATTACTTATTTTAAGTTTTAAAATTGAATCTTAAATACTAGTTTTCTTTCCCATTTGTGAGATCAACAAGTCTTCATCATGCGAATAAGATATTAGTTAAGTGAGTTTTTCCGCTTAATATGTCGAAACTGTCCATTTCTAATGCTTTATCCAGTGATATTGACAGTTTTATTGTTGTCATGGAACATGAAGAAATATCTTGGAAACTAGTTGCCTACTGAAGGAAAACGACGTATAATAACGGAATTATACCTCCAGTGACAAGAGTGTGTGTTTGTGTGTGTGTGTGTTTGTCAATAGATGGATGACGGGACGCCGAGTGTCGTTTTTACTGCAATCTTCGGAAACTAGTAAACAAATTCAGTATCACTTTTTGAGTCACGGATTTATAATTTAATAGGCGTACAAGGAAAGTCATGTGTTGCCCACATCAGATATTTTTGTGTGGAATCAGACCATTGGCCAATATGAGCATTTTTGTTGTGACTGAGGTGTACTATCACCTCTTTGAATATTTGTTTGTATTTTTTACCTAAATAATAACTTCTACCTGTAATAACTTCTACACTACTGACTGTATAGCCATGAGATTTGATTCAGAAACTGAAACTACAAGAAAGGACATATTACTTGATTTAATTTGTGCAAGTTATTTTGTGAATATCTCGCCTGAAATTCGGACGGACTCTGCAGATTTCGATTCTTACTACTAAGCTGAAGTTATGAACAAAGTTTCATGAATGTACAACTTTTGTTGTTTATTTTGTCTATTTTTCCTGTACTATTCTGTGTGAAGGGATGTAGAGGTTAGAAAGAGGGAATCTTGTTTCCTGTGAGTGGACTGAGGATTTGAATTGTAGAAAGCTGTAGATATAGGAAGAGTGCTGGCAGGTGATGGCTTGGTACAGGTAACATTCGAGGAAATATAGTCTAAAGGATACACTCGCCGCACAATGGGAAAATTGCCGATTTAGTGGCCAAAATTCTTGATTAAAAGACAATAAATGAATTTTTTTTTTTTCATTTATGAGCATGAAATGCTTTTTATTAGCGAGAGTGTAATTGTAAATACAATTGTGTAAATGGGTATGCAATGGGTATGCTGTAATGGGTATACAATTGTGTAAACAATTGTAAATAGGGTGTCTCCGGACCTTTGAAATTAATTTTTTTCTGAATTATCACTTCATTTTAAATAAAACAGTTTATTATATATAAGACCATCGAAAGAGGAAGAAATTAACTAATATCCTCCTGATCTATACAGCTTTCTACGAATATAATTTTTTCAGGTATATAACTATTTACTACGTTTACAAGATTTATAAATAATTATTATTTGAAGAAAAAAATTAACAATATATTACCTTTTTATTTATTCGAAATATATCGTGCGTAAAAAAACTATAAATGACAAATAAGATAACTTGAAGCATATTTTAGGCTTATGCCTAAGTTAATGGCCTAAAAATATATGTAATGTTAAAAAATAAGGCTTCAGATCTTCAGATTTATATAACACTGATTGATCGCATTTGATCTATCAAATTGCATCATGGTATATTAGTACCATACACCATCTACCACTGTGAAAAAAAATTAAAATTTAATTAATAAGTTAAAATTAATTTTTAACTTAATTTTTTTTTAATAAGTGATATTTTTTATGATTAACTGATTCTATGATTTCGTTCACAACATTCCACTGTTCAACAAAGACTCCGAGTAGTTGACCATATTTCATCAGCCCTTGAAATCAAACAGTATAGTTCGGGTGAATTTCTGGACATAGATGAAGCTTTCGACCGGGTATGGCACGGTCTCGTGCTCTTCAAGCTTAAAATCCATTTGCCTAAATTTTTATACCAAGTCCTCCGATCCTACGTCTCTAATAGTTCCTTCCAAGTCCGCTGTGGAACAGAAGTTTCCAACCATTATCCAGTTGAGACCGGTGTTCCTTCTGGCAGCGACTTGGGACCCATCCTGTAAATTTTATTTACCGCTGACGTTCCTGGCAACATTTGCTGATGATACCGCCATCCTATCATCCAACTCATATCCTGTAACAGCAACCTTTAACCAGCAAAGGCATCTTTCCCAGATTGAACACTGGTGTAATAATTGGCGTATCTAAGTAAATGAATCTAAATGCACACACGTCACGTTTACCCTCTGACACAGATCCTGTCCACCAGTTCATTTTAACTCCATACCGCTTCCTTTCTCGGACATAGTCCGGTATCATGACTTCCTACTTGATAAAAGACTAACATGGAATCCACACACTAGACTTAAAAAACAAGAACTTAATCGACGATTTAGACAACTATATGGACTACTAAACAGAAAATCTCATCTTTCAGCTGACAAAAAAATAATAATTCACAAGACAATTCTGAAACCTGTCTGAGCCTATAGACTTGAACTCTGGGAGACTGCTAAATTTTCGAGCATCAAGCGCATCCAATCCTTTCAGTCCAAAGTCCTTCGAACAATAATCGATGCTCCATACAATGTAACCAACAATACTCTACATATCCTAATATTATTAATATCCTATTTGTTTTATACCTCATTCCATCTAAATTCTCCAAAGTTCACCAGAACCTTAATCAGCATCCTAATCCCTTAGCACAATCCCTATCCAACTCTATCCCATCCCTACAATCGGCAGTGGCACTAAGACTTGTAAACATGCAAATTGGACTTCTGGCAATAGTTAAAGGCCACTAACCTTTCCTAAGACTTGAACATAATCCCTTACTCAGTTCCTCTGTGTTGGCATACTAGGAAACCCCCTCCTAGTCCTTGTCCCTTTCGATGTACTTTTGTTATAATAAGATATTCATTCTGTCTGTAGATCTGAGGTAGTATGAACCATTACTTGTAACCTATTTTAGACAATAAAGTTTTTTTTTAGTTCTCTATTTGAGTAGCTCTTTAACTAATGACCAAATTCTTCTTTCAACTTCTGTGTGTCTGCGACTAAGTCCCCGCTGGCTTTCAATGATAGTGGGAGGACAAGCCGATTCCAGGCCGATTGTAAATAGTGTATATAAATTTATTGAACTATCAGTACTGCAACCAGCAATCTGTGACAAAATTTGTATGTTTTTATTATTCTAAAGAGATAATGTGTTCCAGAATAAAGAACAATTACAAGAACCGATTACGTTTATAAAACTCATATTGAGCTGCGTAATTATTATTATAATTATAATTTTTTAAAAATTATAATGCAATACAATAGCTAATATTTTAATTTTGAATATAATCTAAACTAACCACATTAAAAAGGCTAATGTGACTGACTATCATGCTCTGTTAATAATCCAACTATAACCAGCCTCATAAGCGCTTCATTGACTGATGAAAAATTGATTTATTATTATTGTTATTATCGAATAAAAAATAATAAAACAAAACGTATAGTATAAATACTTAATAATTTGAGTATAATCGAAGGGATGCGTGTTTCGTCCATTCGACAAATCAGGAGAAAGCCTAATATTTTCTAAAATACAAGAGTTTTCAGTGAAAAGACCGGAAAAAAAAATATAAAAGTAAATCAACAAAGTTTTCAGTAATATCTAAAGTATGAATTAGAAAACAACAGTTATTTGGTTGAGTGACCAGATCACAAGAAAATCCCCTATATTAATTAATGCTCATATAAAGTTTTATGTGAAATTATAATGTAAATTTAATATTTTTTGTGTTCATTTTTAAAACTTTTTATTAACATCCCGCAAACAAAAAAATAGTTTAAGGGATTTTTAATAAATTTTATTATCTATATCCGGATTTCAATCTGAGGCCCGTTCAAATATAATCTTTTATTATCTGAAGTTTTGTGTTTTAGGAAATGGGTACTTTATGTGGTCCAGATGCTAAAATTTCAGATGTTATTTCCATGCCAAAACTATATTGCAATATAAAATTTAATAATAAAATGCTGACTACTAAATAAACTAATAAGATTAAGAAGAAAATAAATCTAGAAGGCTATGAAAACTTCTATTTACCGTTTATATTGTCTCTGGGGTCGATTGGTTTTCTTGTTTTTGTCATCACTCAGTTTGGACTTGATAAGATGTGGCAGCTTGTTTTTAATATTGGACCCTTCAAGATTAATCAAAACAACAACAGAGCAGCACTGTCGGATTTAAGATAATCAGTAAGACAGCCTTTCTCAAAATACAGAAAAGCTTGTATACTGCTCGTTTAATTGGAAACGGAATATTGTAATGTTCATATAACAAAACTTCGGATGTTTGCCTTACAAAATTTATCTGATATATCAGTAAATAAAAATACAAAACTCCCAGAAAAATATAAAAACAAAAGTAAAACAACCTTTTTTATATTGAAAAAATTGATAACAAATTAAACCCTAGGCATCAATCTGCGTCGAAAATAAAATAAAAAATATTTTCACATATCAAAATCATAAAAATTAAGACAGAGCAAAGGATAAAAAATAACAGATACTTGTTATATGCTTCAACGCGAGTTCGTCCAAGGAAAACGAACGTTTACGCACTGGTTTCCTCTTAAAAATCATATGCACAAAGTTCAATACGCTATACTTTACTAACACACCCTATTTTGATGATTTTTTTTTTGTTTTGTAAGGAAATTTAATTATCATGGGGTGCCCGATGCGGTTTTTGTACCCTGAGGAATATGGAAAGTATTTATTTGTTGACCTCGCGCGGATCTCATTACCGCGTAGGGGAGCGTCCCACGGGTGACGGATGTGGGGATGGTCGGTGGAAATTCCTTGGAAGTTCCTCCCGGCTAAGTCCGATGGACTCGCTGACCAACAATGAGAGCGCCCCTCCAGGCTTGCTGGAGGGTGTGACGTAGGTTTGGACGCCCTACTCACATATTTTTAGTTCAAAAAATACCACAAAAAGTCATGGATCTCTCTGAGGTAAAACGCTCATTATCCGGAAGTAAACTAGTCCCCCGTTCTGGTCTCCGGGTGGGGACTGATTCAGGGGACTCATGGCGCAAGTTGAAAATTAGAGATTTAGGTATAGGGACGTGGAACGTAAGAAGTTTGAATACAGCGGGTGGGTTAAAATCGGTGGCAAACGAGGTTAAGAGATATAATGTAGATATCGTGGCACTGCAAGAGGTTCGGTGGCCAGGGGAGGGTTCATTAACAGAAGGGAACTATTCTATTTGGTACGGTGGGAGCGGTAATTATTGTTTAGGTACTGGATTTCTAATAAGGAATAGATTGCTCTCCGCATTGAGGGACGTAAAATTTTTTAGTGATAGGATATCTGTGGCCATAGTTCAGGGGCGGTGGTTTAAAATCGCGCTGATAAACATACATTCCCCTACCAAAGACAGTGATGATGAAGTTAAATGCGAATTTTATGATAAACTAGAGTGGGTATATGATAAACTACCTCGAAACTGCATGAAAATAATAATTAGGGGACGCAAACGCAAAGGTGGGAAGGGAAGAAGTATACTATCCGACGATCGGTAAAGAAAGTTTGCACGAACATAGCAATGATAATGGGATCCGTCTAATAAACTTTGCTATCTCGAAAAACCTAACAATCAAAAGTACTACGTTTAAACATAGGGATATTCATAAGTATACGTGGATATCGTCGGATTCACAAACACGCAATCAAATTGATCATGTTTTGATACAACAAAGATGGCAAAATAGTATAATAAACTTGAGGTCTTGAGAAAGCCGTATTTGTTCCGAAAATTTTGATCTAGATAAATTGAAAAACCCTTCAATTAGAAATCAATTCGCGGTAGAAATCAAGAATAGGTTTGAAGCCTTGGAATCTTTAGATGAGGATCGCGAAGATGTAGACAAGCTATGGATCGGAATTAGGGATAATATTAAAGAGGTAAGTAATCTGTGTCTTGGAAAAAGGGACAATAAAAAGAATAAACCGTGGTTCGATAATGATTGTCTAAACTTGTGCGAAAAAAGAAGAGCCGCGAAACTAAAAGCTTTGAATAATCCAAGCGATAACAATGTTGCTAATTTCCGGGCCTTGATGAATGAAACGTCCAAATTCCTCAAAAATAAAAAACGAGAATATCTTAAAAACAAAATAATAGAGATAGAAACTAATAGAATTGAAAACAACGTAAGAGACATGTACAAGGGTATAAACAGATCGCGTAAACAGTTTGAACCAGCAATGAATGGAATTAGAGATGAAAATAACAATATCTTGGCCGATCCGGGGGACTTTGTGAATAAATTTAAAAAACACTTTGAAAGTATTTTGAATTCGGGAAATAATAATCAATCTCCTTCTTCTGAATATCAGAGTGCTGAACCGTTAATTGAAGAACCGAGTAAGGAGGAAGTCGAAATAGCCATCGGAAAATTAAAATCTCATAAAGCAGCGGGAATCGACAACATTTCCAGTGAAATAATAAAAGCGTGCGGTGAAGCTGGAGTTTCTAAAATACATTTTTTGGTTAAAAAGATCTGGGAAAATGAAAAAATGACCGAAGAATGGAAAGAATCTATACTTATTCCGATTCACAAAAAAGGTCCGAGGACGGAGTGTAATAACTATCGCGGAATATCACTCCTCCCGGTATGTTATAAAATATTCTCGTTGATCCTAACTAGTCGAATCACGGAATATGCCGAGGAAATTATCGGAGACTACCAATGTGGTTTTAGACGGAACCGATCAACTATCGATCAAATATTTTCCTTACGGCAAATATTAGAAAAAAAATTAGAATTCAACGGTGTAGTTCATCAGCTGTTTGTGGATTTCAAAAAGGCTTATGATTCCATTGATCGCCGGAGACTGTATAACATTTTGATTGAGCAGGGAATACCGAAGAAGTTAGTAAATCTAGTAGGGATGTGCATGACCGAAACATTCAATAAAGTTAGAATAGGTAATTATTTTTCGTAGTCGGTGACGGTAGTCGGTGACGGTAGTCGGTGAAGGTAGTCGGTGGACCGAGATTTGTAGACGGCGATTGGTGGTATCGGCATCGAACCTCCGGGTTCGCTGAGCCTTTTATTATTATTATTATTATTATTTATTTGTTGAAAATTGCAACCGTTTACTCGAAATTTTGAACCGTTTACAATACTGTCCTTACCTAGTAGCGGTAAGAAAGTTTTTTTTTGTTAGGGTTTTGGTATACTGATTTCTTAACTCTTCATATTTTCGCTCTATCTTCGTAAATGACCGAGTTCTGGATCCATGAAATCTCTAATCGGGCAACATTTTGAAATGAGATGCCGCAGAGGCCGACGGACGGATTTTTTTATATTCGGTAATCGGATTTCATAAATCTTGAAGCATAAAACCTCAAATTTTGAAAGTGAGTAAAATATCTTTTTCTTGATCGATTATAAAGATTCGTTATTAAAATTAATAAACCGAAATCAATGATAACGACTTCTAAGTCAAACAAAACAAAAACAAAAAATAAACAAATAATTATAGACATTTAGAAAAAAAGCCCTCTGCCTTGGTATTTCTCAATTTGTAAAACCTCCTCCATTAAGATTAATCTATGGCCCCCCTAGTCGCTACCATCCCTCTTCCTGCTGTCCTGGGTTAAAGTGACTTTATCCTAGTTTCCGACGGCAATATTTCATTGTTGATTTTTTGTTTCAAGCCCTAACAACCAACAAATCTTACCTATATTTTTTTCATCATATGTTTGAGATACTATGTTATAGTAATTAATATCCTAGGTAATCATCAAAATGTATTCCTATAGTTCTTAGATGTAAAAAAAAAGTTTGTTACTTAGGTTATAGTAAGATTCTTAAAAGCAAATGCAGTTCTTATAAAACCAAGCGAAACAAAAAAACAATTTTAATAATAAATAACAATAAAATGTTTTCCTCCTACACTTAAGTTAATGGACTTTCCGTGCTCATTGTCATTATTTTAAAAAAACTTTAATGTTTATAAAATTGAACTTTTAACGTAATCAGTACCTAATAGTTCTTATACTGTCTTAATGTAGATAATTGGAGTTTACACAGAAAATTACATAAAAGAAGATTCTTTTGATTTTTTTTTTTTAAAAAAAGCTCTGATATTAATTTTTTTCATGGTTGATTATAAAACTGAAACAAAAGTTTAAATTATTTTCATGCTAAAATCAAAACATTTTAGAAAATCCTAAAACCAAGGTTGCTAGGATAGCCCTGTATTTTTCCCCTAAAACTCTTTAAATTTTCTCCTAAATCTACCAACTTTAAACCTAAATTTATCTAAATTTTCCTCTAAACCCATCAACTTTAACCTTAATTTTTCTATTAGTATGACCAAAATTACTCCCCAAGTATAAGATAAGAATAAATTATTAGAAAAATAAAAAATACACCAGCGGGTGAATAAAACCCTAAATTAATAGGAAAAAATCCCAGTCTGATAACACTGTCTAAAACGACTACCCAGACTTACATTTAAATTTGGTACTAACATATTACAGTGACTGGAATTTTACTTGTTATTTGGAAGAGTAAATTTTTAATATAAGATAAACTATGATCTCTATGAGTGTTTAGATTTAGACTGCATTGGAAGATTATATAACCAATTATATGGACTACAATAAATGACAACTTAATTGCTTAGCGATTTTATCCAAGATAAGTGTTAATAATTTTAGCCCTTAGTCCTGAGGGACAATTCGTTGATGAATCTCAAATAAACCGAAACCTGTACTTTAGGATAATAATTGGAATTTTTCAATAATAATATAAATACGATAAATTTAAGCCTCTATTTAGAGCTTTACACCAATTTTCTATGCTACCAAAGTAATTAAATAATATAGATAGATGCATTGAAAAAAAACTTTATTCTAGACCTTAAAAATATTTGAACAAAAAACAAATCTATACTATTTGAACTATGTAAATATAAAGCCATAAAAAAAAAGTCTACAACAGAAGATAGCAATGATGAAGTAAGTAATAAAGAAGAAACAAAAGATGGGCAATAGTTAAAAAAGTGTAATTACTGAATCAATAAGTTATGTTGTTAAATCATTCCAAAAACTAACGTTTAAATATATGAATATTTTATTGTAAGTTATATCCTTTTCAGAGATATGCCTTTAACCTAACAATAAATTTTAAATAAAACAGAAGAAAAGAATCTTAGATATTCATACCTGAAGACGGAGTTTCAGGACTAGTTCCTCAAGTAATCCAGGTTCGCAGTCTTGAAAAATTCTGACCTAGAGAATGAATAAATGTTATTAAATATTTAGCAAAAATATTTATTTAAAGTTGTTATTATTTTGAAAGTTTTACGTTGAATCTTTCTCATTAAGATCTGGAAAAAAATAAATATAACAATGAATATAAAAAAATGAAGTACGAAGACTACAACCTCGCACAATTCCCACATCCGATATTCCACCGCCCATCAAACTATTTGTTCTTTATTATTTACATTACGAACAAAGACTGTTGGAGCAGTATTGATATTACCAGCTGGTGGTAGGAAAGCAACTGCGTTCGAACAGTCATAAATAGCTGAAGAGTGGTTTCGGAAATGGCCGAAGTATGGTTTAGTAAATATCAATGGCTGTTACTGGTCCACAGTGGAATTTCTATTTGATCGTTCTAGTTGTCATTGAGCGCAAATAACTCTTGCAAAGTATCACAAAGACATGTAACTGTTTCAAAGGTCTTGGAGCTATTGGTGGTTTTAGAATTAAAATTAGAAATGATTTACCTAAATATAAAGTGGAGTAAGTCCGCTAAAGCAAAATGGAAGCAACAGATGGATATTAATGATAAGCTAAAATATATTATATTATAAGCTAATTTTATATAATTTTATTGCTTGATAAGAATATATATATATATATATATATATATATATATATATATATATATATATATATATATATATATATATATATATTATATGAATACAATTGAAAATTTGATAAATATTATTGTATATATAAATGTAGTATTAAAATATCCAATGGGGTCACCACACGACTTCCTTGTATGCCTATCCAAATATAAACCAGCTGCTCAAAAAGTTATCCTGAATTTGGTTACTAATTTCCGAAGCTAGCAGTATCTCAAAAACGACAATTGGCATCGCGACGTTTATTGGCCTCGGTGCCCTCAGACGTAATTTTGGATATGTTAAACACAGAATATAGTTTTCTAAAACATTTATTTGACACTTTTATTTCTAAAATTGAATTGAAAATCTGAGGTGACCAGCACACGATCTTCCGTCAATTCAATCTTAAAAAGCAGTTTGGAATTTCAATTAAAGAACCATTTCCGGTTACTGAATATTACTCCAAACGATATAAAAGTCTGTAATATTAATTTTCATATAATAGCCAATTTTAAGCAAAATCCAGTGTATTATTAATATTGATACAAAATTATTTTATGCCAAATTTAAGATGTTTTGTTTAATATTTTTATATAATTTTTGATGAAAGTTTATTATGACCTTCAAGTAAAGCGCCACAATAGTAAAGCGCCACACTGGTCAGCCAATTTGAAACAACAGTTTAAAGTTTCATCAAAATCTTCTGAGCTGTTTTGGCGCTACACTAAAGGGCAGAAATGGTTTTTCGGCTTTCGGTCAGCTAATTTTAACCAACATATAGTATATTATTTATGTTGATATAAAACTCTTCCATTTTATTTTAATATAACTTTTGATGAATTGTTTATTATGACCTTCGAGTAAAGTATCACTTCACGCTCGCCAACTTAAACTAAAATGTAGTGTGTTATTTATATTAATATATAAGTCTTATATACTAAATTTGAGAATTTTTTCATTATATTTTTATATAATTACTGATGAAAAAATATACTGAATTTTTATTTTAAACTGAATTTTAAATTTATAAAATATAAATAAGTAAAATACTGCTTTCGGTGGTCATGTAGTAAACAAAAATGGAGATTCAAAACTATATGTTACAGTAATCCTTAATAAGAAGTTTTAACTTTCCACGGCAAACCGTTTTTGTGTTATGCGAGACACAAACGAACATATGTACAGATGTCATGACGAAACTAGTCAAAATGGATTTAGGGATGATCAAAATGGATATTTCCGTTGAAATCTGAAAACCGAAAATTATCACGATTACAAAACTTCTTTTATTGCGTGCAAGGAAGTAAAAATCGAATTAATTGAGCTCAAAATGGAATTAGTTCACTCGTTCAAGAGATAACCGTGACACAGACATACCAATATCCAAAAGTACGTTGTTGTTTTTTTTTATTCAGGGGGCTCTGCCACGCGTATAACCGTTGAAAACTGCATATCGGAAATTTGTCCGAATCACGATACCTTCCTTGTCTAGCAGCGCGCTTATGCCCTGGAGTTCCTCCGACCTGCACCGGTAGAAAAATAAAAACATGACTACAAAGTTGAATGTATTATTGAATAATAATATTGATAATAATGGCCCGATTTAGACAGGTTTCATCAAAATCTTCTGAGCTGTTTTGGTGCTACACCTAAGGGATGAAGTGGTTTTTCGGCTTTTGTGCAGTCGCGTTATCGATATCGGTAGATTTTATTATTGGAAAACCATCTGGATACTATGAAGATGATATTTCTAAAATTGATTCTATAGTTTTCTCGGTTAGCGCTTAGAAACGAAAAACTGGCTGTCCTTTTATATAATAGCGTGATAAATTTTTTTTTTTTTTTTAAACATTTTCATGTTTTGAACTAATTGTTTAAGTAAATAGCTGCATTTTAAAGTTTTCACATAATATTTTATATAGAAATTATTACATTTAGATCGTTTATATAACAGTTTAATGATAATGAAGAAATTTCATATTCACTATTGCAAATGTTTTATTAGCAGTTATAAACCGTTTTCAAATTGATGCTGGTGCAGTGGATAGCTAGAAAGTAATGGATAGCTAGGAAGTAATTATCTTGACATCTGTGGCAAATGGGCTGTCCAGTTTAATGTTTAGGGATAAGGTTCCATTGAATGCGGCATTTATCTGTAGGGTGGCCTATACAAACCCTGCTTATATACTGAAAACGCCAAGAGGTAAGTAAGAAAAGGTAGCAATAAAGAGTATCTATACGCATAGATTCCATAGTATAAACAAAAATAAATTAAACCAATGGAAACAAAAACAAATATGATATGCCTTGCTATGTAGACAGGAGCGTATGTAGCTGGGTCGTAGGTCCTTATGATACATTTGTAGTAATCTACAAAATATTTTAAGATCATAGTATTTTACGCTGTCTTAGACTATCACCAACAGGAACTGTTTCGTTTCCATGATTTTATTTATCATATTAAATTTATTTGTCTTTTTCTAATCAGCTTGAAAACTTCGAAAAAAGAACTTATAGCAATTTAAGAATTGAAACGAAATAGTTGTGTGGATTGGGAAATTTAAGGAAACATGTATAAAATTATTAAGTGAATGCCGACATTGTATCCCACTTTTCGAATTCTTCTTCTTAAGGGTTTATTCAGTTCAAACTCTAACTAAGCTCTTCAAATATTTTATATTGCTCTTGCCTTTTATTTTTTCATTTTATCTATTTATATGATTCATCCCGATTGTATATTGTTTTTGTAGCCCCGAAGAAGGCCTGCAAAGCGGGCTCAAACATCGGTATTCATAAAATAGTTTTATACTCATTTCTATAAAATAATATTTTTCTATGTTTATTTCTTCTTCTTATTCTTTCTTCCCTAGATTTTTTTTGTTAGAATTTTTTTTTCACATTTATTTATTAATCCGCACCTGTTAGTTACAATTATCAATAATCAGCAGATGGGCTGGCATAATAAAAAAAAAAAAAGTTCCTGAAGTCCGTAGGTGGTTTAAAAATAAAGATAATATAGCAAAAAAGTTCAGACCTTTCCTCGTCCGATACGGCCTAAGAACCATCTTCTCTTCGAAGGTGTGCTGACTCCTCGCAATGCTTTAAAAAATTCCTGGTATTTATTTGTTAGGAATTAAAGAATGATTTTATATGTTCTTTTCAGACTTCCGTAGAGCTTGGTAGCTAGTGGTAGGAGGCTGGATGTCAGAAGAATACTGTTTCATCCAGGACTAATACCAACACCATGCCTATTACACATGACCAATCTAACCTGGTTGTGCCCCGTTTTCAGACGAAATGTAAGCCCTCATTCTCTTTTAGTAAGTTGTTAATAAGTATCGTGTAACAGATGAAAAACTTTTTAACACGACTTTATAGCAATAGTTTGCATTGCTTTTAATACTTTTTATAACTCTTACATCAATTATATAGATTCGAACCCAGCTAAAATCTTTTTATGATATTCTCTTGTTCCCTTTCGATGTGTAATTGCGGAAGCTATATTTTCTGCCTATATTTTCCGTTCATTATAATTATTCTTAGAGGGCAACGATCTTACAAACAAGATTATTTCTTCTAACAGAGTTTTAAGTTTAAGCTGAATAAGCATGAGCTATCATAGTTTTGGAAATGATGACATCACAACCAACGAACATTGATGGTAAGTTCTTAGTGGATAGAGTTTGGTCAAAGCAACTTACCCTTATTCCATCAAAAGTATTTCAATGCCGATATTATTGAATGGAAAATACAAAGATCGGAACATACTACCTAAAGGACCATCATGTATTTGAATGTTTCTTCCATTCCGTAAATGAAATAAAAAATCCGAGGGACAATGGAAGGCATTTAAGATCTATTGAAAGCCCTCCATTCGGGGGAAATGAAAAAGCAGAGGAGAGGCCAACTCGGAACCTCCGTTCGATCCTGACCAGCCACTGGCGGGGCAAAAAGCGCTTTCATGTCCTGTCAAGATAAATGGATGTGTGAGGCTGGAGGATGCGCTCTGGAATAGCCAAACTATTCTGATATAAAGCCAGATGTTGATTTTCTTATGTATTAATGTCCAAGGAAACATTTATTGTTCAACCGTAATAGGTAGAAACGGATAATAATAACAGAAATAGTGCTTGACGATTAAATCATTCAGTTTTTTTTTCTTTTAAACTAGCTGATTTGACTATATAGATATAGATTAAATAAACACAATTTTTTGAAAGTTTGATATAAATTATTGTACATCGTAAGTATATTATTATAAAAATCAAATTAATTGAAGTTCAAAATAGAATTAGGCCCATTTAAGAAATAATCGTGACACAAAAAAACACACCGACAGACTAATGGCCAAAAATACTTTTTTGGGACTCAGGGGGTCCTGCAACGCATAGAACCGTTGAAAACTGCAAATCTAAAATTTTACACAATTGAAGTACTTTGCTTATTACGCGATTATGTCCTGCACTTCCTCCGACCTACAGCAGTAGGGATAAAAGTTTGGCTAAAATGTTCACGCGCTGTATCTTATGTAATAATAGTCCGATTTCGATGAATTTTTGATTTGTTTTGCAGGTTGTTTAATTATCTTTAAAATGATTATTTTATCATTTTATAATCAACGAAAAAGGTATACTTATCGAGTTATGCACAAATAAAATATTCTTTCCGTCACAAATTGTTCCTATTATTTCTCGTGGATGTAATTCATTTATGGATAGTTGAAGAGTTTTATGGATTTTAATAGTTTTAATAAAGTTCATTAAAATCTCCTGTGCCGTTTTGGCGCTATACTTTAGGGAAGATGTTTCTTCTTATATCATTTGTAACTTCATGATCATATGGTTATACATTAAAAATAGCCAGTAGTTAAAAAACTAAAAACATTATAATAAAATTTAATTTAATAATAAATAAAAAAACCGACTACAGAAATAACTTTTATCTTACAATCAAATTCGTGCCTTCCGGGTTAAATGAAATAATGATGTTCGGTGAAAAAAGTAAAAATATTTTTTTTTTTTATAATACTTAGCTACTATGTGTTAGAACCAGTGTTAGAAGCTATTTGTTTGACTTTAAATATAAAAATCCTAACAATGAATAATTCACTGTTCATTCTGTATTAATTTGTGAGGCCAAAATAAGGACTATAAGAAAGGTATAAGAGAAAGAAAAGGAAGAACAACTGAAATCGGACTGTTGTGTGTCCAAGTGGAATCATCCAAACGTAGAAAACATAGCAGCAGCTCTGCGATTTGTGTAATTATCATCAAAAGAGTCAAGTTTCACTGACATCTGGATAAGAACATAGAACTGACACAAACCAGATTCCCTAGAATTCCGTAGACGTCAGACTCAAATCAGATCTGGAAAACCGAGGCTACGGTAGTCTTCCTCTGTACCTAGGGACGTCTAAAACCTTGGTATATGAGGCTGAACTCGATGGTAGCAGCCAAAACGGAATGGAATTCCGAATGAGTATGCCTTGAATAGACAGTGGGTTGCAAATTAATAATCCAGTAATATGAACCAAGTTACAGAAGTTTGTATTTTCAATTTAATTTGTCCTAATTTCCCGCCAACATTAACATTCTTAATGCCTGATGTTCATATATTAATTACCAACTAAGAGTCGACAATCTACAGGGAATGAATGAGATCCCATTCGATGAGGTCAGTTAATCGGGCAGATTGCCCACCCTTACTCTTGGGGATACGTAACGACCTCCGAGGGTTTGAATTATCGTAAGGGGAACTAGAGGAAGTTGCAATGAAGCGTTTCTAGCTAAAGTTAAAACAAACTAATCGCATTTCATTCCATTACAGGAATGGTTAATAATTGGATAATAAAATAAGACATGAAGAAACAAACAGTTTTCATAGTCATGATGTGATTACATATTACACAGTTAGTTAACATCATAACATGATGGTATAGAAGGACAATCTAATTAGGGATTGATAAATTATATTAAATTATATAAAAAAATTTCAATCCCTAATTACACAGTTACATTTGAAAAATTAAAATGCGAAAAGAAATTAGAAGTGATTATAGTAATAACTTAAAATGCAAGGGAAAGAATCAATTCGAATCGTAAATAATAAACGATAGCATTTAGACTTTCAAAATAATTGAATAAAATTTTTTATTCGAGATAAAGAGGCTTGAGGGTCATTAGCAAATTAAGCATCTCTTTGGCGGTCCTGAGGTTTCTAGAAGCTCGGAATTCTTCATATTTATCAACCTCGATCAGCATACAGTTCGTCTCACAGCAGAAAACATTTTGAGCTATATAAAGTATGTTCTGATTATTGTGAGTTCGCTAAAAACGACAACTTACCCTAATGTGTAAGAATGCAAAATGCCATGAGAAAAAAACATCAAACAATTTTTGCGCGTAAATCTCGTGGCTTGAAAAGTTTTTTATTTTTTAAGTACCGAAAAAAACGTAAAACTCGAATATATCGCTCTACAGGAACTGCTTAAACGCAACGAGAGCTTTGCGGGGGAGATCACAAAGAAACTAGTAGGACTAAAGATCACAGTTAATTCCATGAAGTCAGACTGTATCATTTTCTCTTTCCAGAAGAACAAGCGCCCACTTCTTGAAGTCTATATTGCAGCGGGCAGAACAAATAGGCCCGCAAACAGCATATTGCACTTTGGTACCATTTTCGATAAGCACCTGACACTATTCCGCCATTTCCATATGAAGATCAGGCTGGTAAAGACCAAGTCTTACAGACTAAACCACCTATTGATATCGCCTAATCTATACCACTGCTTCAAATTATTAATTTAAACAAGCATCTTAAGACCGGCACTCCTTCATGGAGCACTAATGCTAGCAAATGATATTTGCTGTATTAATTGTTAGTAAAATTTTAGTTTGGTTGAATTCGACATATTATATATTATATCGGCCACGATATTAACCAAACTGCAGCAGTTTCAGAACAGCGTGCTGAGACGTATTATGAGACCCACCTTTGTGATCTGAGACCCACCAACTTACGGAGTACAAAACGGACTTACTCCATACGACCTTCGAACTACAGACAGTAACATATTTTATAAAACGGAGGTGCATTTTTGTAGCAAAATACTTAAAAAAGGAGGTATATCAAATTTGTTGATAGTCTCCAATACACGACGAACCCTTTATTTAGGACTCTGACCCCAACAGGACGGTCACTATGGTATCAAACACAGGTGGAAAGCCTCAGACTGTAGTGACCTCAGTATACTGAAGACAACTAACTAACTGGACTAACACAAAACAACTAGTGAGTCCCATCACTAGAAAAAGAATCTAAATTTCTAACAATTTCCCACTACTCCCATATAATGCAGTTACTGTACTCCGCAGTAGAAAGTAGAACACTTAAGTGTGCCCTAGCACTTAAAAATATCAAGAAAATTGTGCAAACTCAAACCTATCCCAACTCAAAGACTCCTTAAAATGTAGTCATACTACAGGAAAAGGAGATAGTAAGAAACAATATGTAAATATAAAAAAAAATTACCATTAAATATTCAAAAGGGATTTTGAAAAAAATAAATAAAAACTGCAGTAGAAGGGATCCCGTTCCAACCACATTCTCTCGAGATTAACCAAACATCCCATTGAGGCTTAGAAAAAGGAAAAAAAAACAAAAAAAAAAACTCGCAAATCCAGCCTTTGACACTAGTAAAGTCCAAGGCTGGTTTCCATGAATACTACTATAGATATTTCGTATATAGTTCGTAAATAAATAGTAACAACATTAATACAACTTTATTTTTTTTACCAAACTTGGTGCTACTTTCACCAATAACAAATCATTTGGTTCAGGACCCCAACAACCTCAACAAGGAAACGTCAAAGTCTAAAAAAATATCTACGAAAATGCAGACTAGATAATTTACAAAAATGTCTGCGTCACCAATTCTGTTAAAAGAGATAACCTCCGACTAACAAAGGCAGTATATTTGTTTAATTATTATGGCCTAAAAGTTTTAGAAGTAAACAATTTGTTCCTGTGGCCTAAAGAAGTAAATTACCAAACAAATTATTTTCGAGATATAGGTAGGTATTATTATTTTATTTTGACCTAACGAGGTTTCTTCAAGAGATCAGAAAAATTGCGGCATATGATTCTAGTGATATTAAAGAGCATTTAATTTTAAATTGATACAACGAGTTTGATCTAATTTCAGTTTCGTACTCCTTTTCTATTTGGGCTAGACTAACCAAATACACACAAACGATTTGGCGAGCCCGGGTTATTAAGATTGAGGAGACTTTAAAACTTGTGCTTTTGTTGAAAACTCGGATTCGAAATTTTTCACGATTGCAATACCTCTTTCTCTTACTATATATTTCATTTTAAAGTAAAAAAAAAAAAAATGGTAGTATATGAACGTATTTAACATGTAAAATGGAAATTATTAATTATTAATAATAGCTAAACCAATAGCCGATATTAAATTTGATATTCAATTTTCAGACTTGGAAAAATTTTACTTACAAAATTACAAGTTGACCTCATACCTGTTTGAGAGTATCTAGGTGAACATGAATTGCGATTTCTGCTTTCAACTTGTCCGGAAGTGCAGCTAGGACCCTGTCTTCATCCAAAGCCTAAGCAAAGTAAACGAATCAAGTGTAAAAAAACAACAAAAAAATGTATTTCTTTATTTTATCTGAGGCATATATACTCAGATAATAAATATTAAGAACCGAAAACAATACTATTGATATCATTAAGAAAATTATCATAAATAAACATGCTCACTAGTATCTGATAAAATGAATCTGTGACGGCGCATAATTCGGAATATGTCGGCTTATCAATATTGGAAAACGCCTTTTTATCAGATGGTAACAATTCTGTAAGGTTCTTCTATATTTATCATACATTTGATTACATTATGCGTGCATATTTGCATTCATATGAATAATCCGATTCATGATTTATTACTGACAAAATTAGTAACACAGATACTTAGTTGATATGAAAAATATCCAATATCTTCACTTTCTTCGGAAATGATATAATAAGCCCGTAGGCTCGTAAGCTAATGCTGATTTTCGGAGGTGCCAATTCTCACAGGATAGAAATAGAGATATGAAACATGTCAACAAATTTTATTTTGGGGTTATGCTGTATTTTAACATGTAGTTTTCTATTTCCTTCGAAATGCCAAAAATACCTAACTGAATATGTGGCATCTCTGAATAAGGATCCAAAATAATACCAATTTATTCAAGAAATTAGATACCTTACTTCTGCAACCATAATCCAAACCTATCGTTCTCTGTATCACAAATTTTCAGATGCGCCAGCTTGGCATTGTGCCGACGATATCATACTGAATCTGATAAGTGGGCAGAAAAATTAATATTTAATCTTTGAAATGTTTGAGTTCATAGGTTTTTTAAATCAGAATGGTAACCATTAATATATAAGAGCCATCCACAACTGCTTTGCCAAACTTATCAAGCTAAATATAGAAATAGAAACAATTCCG